>BPLR01007195.1:0-31344 GCA_021605095.1 Caerostris extrusa | reverse complement strand
GTTAATGTGTGTTATTCTATATCATTTTATACATATTTTTATTGTTTCGAAAACTGCAAACATGTTGTCAGTACAAGGTGCGCAGATTTCGGATCCAGGAGCGAGTTTGCTCCAAAATGCTTCTCTTATGTCGATGGTACCCTCTTTATCGGGAAAAAATGTTTGTGATTTTTTTTCCTTCTCTATCTCAGATTGGGCAACTGAGTGGGTGGTCTCATAGTCAAATGCTAATTATCGCAAAATTGAAAATGGAGGGAAATGCCAGAAAAGTTTATGAAGCCTCTTTACAGAATGATAAAGAGTTGACCTACGAAAAATTTAAGGAGGCAATGACGTCGCATTTCAAAGAAACTCCGCCTTTTGCAACAGAGTTTGGCAAGTTTTCCTCAGCCGTGCAGTTCGAGTTTGAGAACGTCAAGGACTTTTCAATAAGAGTGCAAGGTCTTAGTCAAAAATGCCTTGAATCCGATTCGGAAAACGAAAAGGTTTCAGAGAGTTTCAAAGAGAAACTTCTTCTTTCTAAATTTATTTCTGGTCTAAAAGCAAATATAAGAGCTCAGGTGCTAATTGCAGATCCTTCTTCTTTTGCTGAAGCGGTGGACTTTGCATTACGAGTTGAAAGGTCTTTTGATGTTGCCTCTCCAAATGTTAATTTTATTTCTCAAACTGATTCGAATGCGGTGGAGGGCGTTAAGGATGGTTTTACCAAAACCTTAGATTTGGTTTTTAAAACAGCTGGAACACCTTAATACTAGAATAGATGAACTAGATAAACAGAAGGATATACCCGAAAATAACTATACAAATCAGCCACCTTCTCAACGAAGAGATGAAAGCCCCTCAAATGTTTCTATTGTGGGCGTCTGGGTCATATAGCCTCTGAATGTCAGAGAAAAAGGAGAGACTATTAGCAGGGTGGTCAGCAAAATAGATTTCAATCATACAATCAAAGGACTTTTGATAGACAAATCCAAAAACTAGCTTCAGGGGAATTTGTTCCGGGTCTCTAAATTTCAGAAAAACCCACGCTGACCTAAAAAGAGGAAAAGCCCAAATTATCGTCATGTACAATGCCTATCATTGAGGTTCAAATAGAAGATATTACCTGTAGGGCTTTAATTGATGCAGGCTCAACAATGAATCTAATGAGTATGAATATTCTGAATAAGTTAAAAAATGCATATTTGTTGATGCCAACTGTAGGAGTAAGAACAATTACTAATGCTACTATGCATTCTGGTTGTGTCATTAATAGTAAAATTTTAATTGATAAGTTTGAGTACGAGGATGATTTCGTTGTTCCGCATTCCAATCTTTCGCCGGTTTTTGATATTTTACTAGGTTTAAATTTTCTTAACAAAATGAATTTATAATCGATTGCAAAAATAATTCCTTGCGCAATGAGACAACAAGTATAAATTGGAATTTCAAAAGATCATTCTATAATGTTTTTGGTCATATCGACGGAAAAATTATTGATAAGTGTAGAGAAAATTAAATACATCTGTGCAAAATGAAATTAATAGGTCTCAAATGAAATTAATAGGAAAATCAGTAAGTAAAGTCAGGATTCCCCCTAATTCTCAAAGATATGTAGACATAAGCATCCAACCAACTAATGTAACTCTTCAAGTGGGTCAACCTCTTCTAATCGAAAAGTATGTAAATTCGCATTCTTCTTCCTTCTTAGTAGCTAGAGCAGTATCAAACATGAATACCAACAACAGATGTCTGGCCTTAATTTTTAAATCTAAACGATTCTACTCTGGTATTAAATAAAGGAATGGCTTTGGTTTCTATTGAACCAATTGAACAAGTTGCAGTCATGCAAAATATAAATTCTATAAGTGTCAATAACTCACAAAATGAAATTAATTGGGAAAATTCAATAAATCTTTCTCACCTTAATCCTTCTGAGCGATCAGACGTGATATCTTTATTGAACAAATATAATTCTGTTTTCGCGCAGGAATTGTCTGACTTGGGAGAATGTTCTATAATTCAACATGAAATCCATCTAACAGATAATATTCCAACGAGACAAAAGCCTTATCGAGTTCCATATAATTTAAAGGCTGAAATGAAGAAGCAAATCAACATTTTGCTCGATGCAGGAATTATCCAGCCTTCGACTTCAAGTTATGCGGCCCCTGTTTTACTAGCTAAAAAGTCAGACGGGTCTTTTCGCCTTGTGGCCGACCTTAGAAAGTTAAACTCTAAGACTATTCCGGATAATTTTCCATTACCAAATTTGAATGAAATGATAGATATGTTGTCGGATCCAAATTTTTCTCAACGTTGGATTTAACTTCGGGTTTTCACCAGATGCAAATGAACCCTAGTCATGCTCACCTTACTGGCATAACCACCGAGTTCGGTTTATTTCAATACAAAAGACTACCGTTTGGTCTTAAAAATGCTGGTGCCAGTTTTCAAAGACTTATGAGCATTGTCCTTGCAGGGTTAAGTGATTTGAAAATTGCATCGTTATATCGATGATATTATCATTGCTTCGAAAACCTTTGAAGAGCACATGAACCATCTTGAAATCGTTTTCAAGAGATTGCAGGCAGCAAATCTAAAAGTAAAGCCAAGCAAATGTTCTTTTTTGCAGCACGAGATTACTTATTTAGGGCACACAGTCAGAGAGGGACAAGTTCTTCCAGATGGTAAAAACCTGGATTCAATTCGTAAATCTTTGCCGCCAACGAATAGAAAGCAAGTTAGATCTTTTTAGGGTTGACGGGGTTTTATAGAAAATTCATCCTAATTATTCAAAAATCGCTTTGCCTCTTACCCATCTTACTAGGGAAAATACACAGTTTTGTTGGGGAGAAAATGAAAAAGTCTTTTGAATCTTTAAAGAATCATTTAGTTTCAGTTCCCTATTTAAACTTGCCTGATTTTGACAAACCATTTGCCATTTGTACTGACGCGAGCAAATATTCTTTAGGCGCCGTTTTGGTTCAAGAGGATGAATCAGGGTTTCAACACCCAATTTCCTTTGCTTCTAGAAAACTTGGACCCACCGAAGTAAAATATTCTGTGGTGGAAAAGGAGGCTCTGGGTGTGGTTTTTGGTATAAATCACTTTAAAAATTATTTATATGGTTCGCATTTCGTCGTTTATTGCGATCAACAATGTCTTTCTAAGTTAATGAAATTAAAGGATCCAACGTCGCGTATTGCCAGATGGTTACTTACCTTACAGCAATATACATACACAGTTGTCCATAAACCAGGTCGTTTAAATTTAATGGCTGATTATCTGTCTAGAGCTAAGTACTCAATAACAATGAAAACGAAAATAGATTGAATGCAGTAAACGCTTTAAATTCCAGCTTTTCCACTTTCCAAATTAATTCAATGCAGATCAATGATATTATTAAATTGCAAAATCAGGATGGTTTTTGCCAGCAAATTAAAGAAAAGCTAAGAAATAACTGGCATTTTTCTAGACGATCTCCAGAATTTTTTTTCTAGTAAAAAACGATCTTCTTCTATGTTATAGAAATAAAAGGAACAGACATGATTCAAAGAAAAATTGGTTGTTCCGAAATCTATGGTATCTACTGTACTATTTTTTGTCACGATAATAATTCCGTTGCTCATCCCGGTCTTACAAGAACACTGAAAAGAATCGAACAAAATTACTTTTATACCTTAATGGACATTATACCCTGCATTCAATGTGAAAAAGCGCGCGATTCAAAAAATTCCTATCGCCGAATATCCTTTTCAAAAAATGCGCCTTTGACGCGGTTGGTCCCTTTGTAACCTCTTCCTGCGGGAAATAAGTACTTAATTGTAATATCCGACTATTTTACTCGATACGCCGAGGCTTACCCAGTTGAAAATATTCAAAGCTCTTCAGTAGCACGCGTTCTTATTGATTTCATTTCACGTCATGGGATAATGCAGACTCTTTACTCTGATCGAGGTTCTAATTTTCTTTCTGCAGCAATGAATGAAGTATACGAAAAATTGGGTATATCAAACAACAAACGTTGGCTTATAACCCTCAGGGAAATGGTCTGGTGGAACGTCTAAACAAGACATTAATTGATACACTCAGCCATCTCGTTTCGGAAAAACAAGAAGATTGGTGCCAACATGTTCCTTTAGCTTTAATGGCCTTTAGAAATGCTCATCACCGTTCAATCCAGGAAACGCCGGCTTTTCTCGTTTATGGTCGAGATCTGCAAATGCCTTATGATCTTATATTTCGTGATCAGGTTAGGACGTACTCTGATACGCCTTCTTTCGCAACTCAACTGGTTAATAGGCTTCAGTCTTCTTTCGCCTTAGTAAAACAACATCTAGAAAAATCAGCTGAGGAAGTTGGTGAATACCAAATTGAGTTACCTAAGTCCAAACAAATTTCGGTCGGAGATCTAGTATACTTGCACACAAAAAAATAAGAATTCACACCTCAAAAAGTTGGCTAAATTAAATGATGGTCCTTTTAGAGTCATAAAACAGTTTTCCCCCGTGATGTTCGAAATACAACACATAAACAAACCCATAAATAAGCAAAGAGTTCATCTTAACAGATTGGTTAAAGTCGCAGTGAGGGAGATTTTCCCCGACGTAAGTTTAGACGAACAAACAGTAAATCTTTCAAACAGTCAAAAGATTGATGTCACTCACGAGAACGTTGATAATGAGGTACTAAATCAGTTCCCTCCCTTTTGTAGACCGTATCAGAATTGAGGTTATCCTGAAGAGGTTCTGGTAAGAAAAGACCTCAGTACTGGGGTAGGCGAGTCACCCCCTCAGGCAGTAGATGACCATTCTCCCCTAACTCTTCGACCGCACAAATAGCCGTATCTCATAGATATAATTTGAGACCGCGGAATGCAATGGGTTTTTGTGAAATAATTTCTTTTCTCAACGATGCAATTCAATGTAAAATTTGGGTCTATCTTCTCTTTTTACAACTTGGTGTTATTATATTTTTCGACACTTTTATTTATATATATATATTTTTTATTTTATTTATTTTTAAATTATCCCGTTCTGCCTTAAATTGAGAGTGTACTTCTTGAAACGATTTAAATAGTACAAAATAGGTGACAGCCAAATAGGGGAGCGTCGAGAAGAATTTTTGTCTTGGGATTTTGCAATGTGAAGAGATTTTTGTACTAGAGAATAGGGAGGTTGGTTTTTATGTGTGGTTGTAGATTATTCATGTGTTAGGGTTTATTATTATTAATATTAGTAGTATTGTTATTGTTTGGTTTCGTATCGAAAATCTCCGTATGACTATACAATATTCTATCAATGTGGTTTTTCCTACATTTTAGAGTAACTGGGTAAATGCTCTTCCCACCGAGTTGAAGATGCAAGAGGCAAGCGATTTTTCGACCCCTTCACAGCGAAACGTCAGAATAGCATTAGTTTTGAAGTTCCGCTTCGAACAAAATTGGTCAACTTTTGCAAAACCGGTTTCATAATGTTGATTGGTTAAATTTTTCGCTTGTATCTACTTGGGATCTTTTGTTAGATTTTTGTATTTTTAGTTGTGGGAGTCAACAAAATGTTTTTCGGTATGAAATATTTTATTGTTCTTTGAAACAATCTTTTTTCGTGACGTATTTTTGGTTCTCGGGTACAATTGTTTATTATTATTTTTTAGGTAAAACTGAAGGTCGGTATATAATTTTCTTTCTGCTTGTATAAAACACATTTTTGCAGTTTTATTGTACCTGTGTGTATAGGATGTCTATATAAATATAATCAAAAGAAATGTATTTATGGTTGCCTCCCTGGGAAATTTGTATTAAAAAAAAAATTTCTATGATTTTTTTTTTTTTTTTTTTATCCCGGGCGGTTGGATATTTGTTGTGTCAATATCAGCAATATATTTCTGTAAATATTTTTATATAATTATTGTATAATTCATATGCTATGTGCGTCCCTTGGAAGGGGATGTTTGTTTGTCTCTGCACCTGGCTGGATGGGAATCCGATTTGCCACAGCTGGGGGTGAAGGGGATATCTCTGGGAAATATTTTAATTGGCAGGGGTCATACGAAACTTCGTGCCAGATGGCCAAGAGCAATGAGACTTTTTAAGACTCTTGTTGTCTAGCATGCTGGGATTTTAATGGTTGGGGGTGAGTCTGCCGAACGGATATAGACTGATATGGTGTCGGCAATCGTCCCCCTCCCTCTGAAAATGAACTATAAAACGGAGACGATGGACATCGTATGGGGAGAGAAAGAAAAGAGACGAGGAGAACGGTACTCCGTAGCTTGAAGGAAGGTGGCTGAAATTAAAAACGAAGACGGGAAGATGTTTGAGGCTGAGATTCGTACCATGTCTAGCTAAAATAGATATATTAGACTGGGAGTTTGACGGCGAATCGGAGTGACTGGCATCCCTTGCATACTTCATACGTTTTCCATGAATTAGCTGGTGGTCCCCTGGCAGCGGCGTCACTTGAAAAAGAAAGAGTACAATCCAAGCTTCATGATATGGACAAGTTTTCCCGGGTCTCCTGCCCGACGCAAGAGCCCCATGAGCGGTTGGCCCCCTTGCTGCCAAGACTTTGATCAATGGTTCGTATAGAGCATTATTGACACTGAAAAACATTAAAGTTGGAAAAAAAAAAAAAAAAAAAAAAAAAAGGAGCCTCTCTTCCCCAGCTGTCGTGGCAAATTATGAACTGTAAGGTCTATCACTTTATTATTAAATATTAATTTTTAATTTAGAATTGCAAGCAACTTGTATAAGTTATATTTTTGTTTAATGCATTATTTGAATTATACTTTTATTGATAACGTTAATTAAATGATTTTAATTCAAGCCTACTATTGTAAATATTATTAAATACATTTTTTGTTTATATTTTAAATTATGAAATTTTGTCTGTGTGTTATTTCATGTGTGTTTCCTTTTCCAACTTATATAAGTCTCTGAAGGCATGCGAACTTGTTGATTTAAAATGTGGTATGGGTTATTGCGGAATTTCATAATGGTTATCGTGTGTGTTAAGTAAACGGTTAAGCTAGTTGTTTCCAGAATCAGGTTTTGTTTTAAATGAGGTTATAAAGAATAAACAACACCACAATTGTTTGGGTGGTCCATGAAATGCTACAAAAGATTTCAGGTAGCTGAACATAACCATTTCTTTTCAGGTAGCTGAACATAACCATTTCTTGTCAATAATTGGTTCAGTTTGATCAGAGGATTCTATTCATACTATGTAAAAACTAAACACAATTTTCAGCTACCACCTATTTGCATAGTACGTTGTTGACAACTTGTGTCAATGACCTCGTATCTTCTGAGCTATACTTCCTACCGTTAACTCTTAACAACAGGAAGGGTGACTCCTCTAATTGAGCTACACCTTTTATCATGTATGTTTCAACCGAATATATTCATGAGCTTAGCAGAGGCACTGCAGCCGATGGCATGTTTGCGCAGATACTCAAGTTAATCTTTTGCCATATCCCATCAATGCCAAATATTTGTCCGTTGTACTCTCTGACATATCTGTTGTACGCACCACATTGATTATTCCTGTTATTTGATGCATTGTTGTTTATCCATGAGCATTGACTACTCTATACACACCTCGCTGGTGTTGGTCATTAAATAGATGTGGTCGTCTACTGCATTGTCCATTGTGGTAGTTAATGCCTAAAATTTTATATTCTCATCACCACTTTTGACATTATGGATCAAAGAATATTGAATTCTTTAACAATATTTAAAATGGAATGCCTCATTCGGTTAATTAAGATTAGCATTCTACAAAAACCTATTAATTCCAGTCATGTGGCTATAATCACATCAGAAAACTTTTCATATGAATCACTTGAGTACAAATGAAAGTCCTGACAATGCACTGCCCATTTATACGTTTATTTCGTGATGCTACTGCAATCTGTATATTCACATATTGCTATAACCTAAACTTTAGTACATCAGTGTATTATAGTAATTAGCTATTTATATTCAAAATTTATTATTTTAGATATCAGGAGATAGCTGGAAAATTAGAGTGTGATTTATTTGAGGACAGTTTTGTAAAATCTGATGGTATGAGTTATTTTAAATTTTTACTTTTAATTTTAAATATATTATTTTTAAGAAATATTAAATAATTTATTTATTTTTAGATGAAAAAAACTACCATATCATTTGAAAGCTACTGCTTCCCTTTGGAACTGTTTAAATCTTTGTTGGTGTGATACTATTTTCCTATCATTTTTAAAGAAAGACTTTTGGAAATTAACTGTCCAGCTTCTATTGCGTTTCAACAAATATGTGCAGTGCTGCCTTAATAAAATTGTAAGTATTGTTGTAATCAAACTTATAATAATTGGCATTCTTTTTATATATTGTTTAAAAATAAAATTTAGAAACATTAACTTAAAAGATCTATTTAATAACATCTTTCTTAGTTTTTATGTATAAATTATTGAAATTCCTGTTATAATTATTCAGTTTTGAATATATTCTAAAGCACTTTACTTTTTCTCTAGAAAGATGAAACTCTTCAGCTTGCATGGCTGATAAATGATATAGAAATTCTTGTGCCTGAAGTAAGTGATTTATTATATGAGACAAGCAATAGTAATTTTGTAATTGTATAATTATTAATGGAAACTATATTCTTTTGTTATAGCTAAGAAGATATTTTCTTCAAATTGTTTACCCAAAATTAAGTTATGAATCATTGAATGGTTGTTTTGAAGGTAATAAATAATTCTTTAAATATTTTTTTAAATTGCAATAAAAAGAAAAAAATACAAGACATTTTTAAAATTTGCTGATCATTTGTTGTAACTTCGATTTGTTAAGTTTTGAAACACATTTAAAAATTGTTTTACAGAAGTGTTAAAAACGGCTTAATTAAAAACACACTGCATATGATAAAAAATTTGTTTGTAGTTTTGAAATCAAAGTAAACAAATTTATAAGACAACATTAATTACTCAAACATCAAATGGCATGCAGACCAGAGTAATTAATTTCCTGCTATTTAATATATACTCTTTTTCACCATTACTTCAATTCTCAACTTATTTTAATCTTCTTCCTTTTTTATTTTAGGTGCTATTCGGAACATGTTGGATTTTTTGCTTGAAATTCCAATCATTTCTGCAAATATTATTGTTAAAATATTAAGTGAAAAATGCACTTCACATCTTAAATTAATTTCTAGTATTCCTCAACGTTTTCGGAAAACTAATCGTGAAGTAAGATGTACTTTGTAATACTTAGTTAAAATGATTTTTGACAATCAGTTCAACTTCAGTGATAATAAGAAATAAAGTATATTATGTGTCTTGTTATGCAAGGTTAGATAAAATGTTATGTATATATATATAATGAATTTACTGTGTAAAAAATAAGTATAAAATGTTTATTTAAATTGGCAATTATTATTACACCATTAAATTGACTATTGTTATCGAAAGATTGCGAAGGAATGACCTACCCTGAAAGTACTTAAATATTATTTTAATGTGAAAATACTATTTAATTTAAAGTTATGGAAGATTGGTTTTAAAATTGTTAAAAAAAAAAAAGAATGTTTTAATTAATTTAGAATGTCAAATTTATTAGAATAAACGTAATGCATTCAAAAATTTAACTTCGGGATTTGTTAGTAAATGAAGAATTTAATTTTTTTTTTTATTTGCAAAGGTGGATATTTTAAATATTGAAAACAACATGTGCTGATTACATGAATTGTATTGTGCGGTTTATATGAATTTTTACCGTCATTACAATTTTTGATCTTTACAATAATTTTTCTCATAGATTCCGTCAAAACCATCACCATATGCCTCATTAGTACTTTCTCCATTGACTGAATTTTTTTCGGAAACAAGTTCAATATTGTCTTTAAAGTGGTGTAAATATTGTGAAATTGAAGTTACAGATGGAATAATGAAACAGTATGCTTTAACTTTTTAAACATTTTTTAATAGAAACAGTTGAGTTTAATAATATGGAAGATGAATTAGATTATTTAACAGGCAATTACTAATATTTAGTTAAGTTAGGTTACTTTTGTATTAATAAATTACTTTGTTCCTGTTATCCATTTATCAAGTTAAATACTAAAAGGTTAGTGTGTAATCCATAGGATATTCAGTTAATGTTAGGTTTCTAAAACAAAATTAAATAACAAATTGATAAAATAAGGGGAAAAAGGCAATGATTAATCATTATACAATGAGCATCAAAAGATTTTGTGTTTCTATTTATGTCTTGATTGAAAGGATGTAAAATGTGAAGAAATCACAAAATAACAATAGTAAATGAAAATGTTGATTTATTGTAGTTTTTGGAGGATATTTATAAGGATAATAAATCTACTGAGGAAAAGAAAATAAATTTAGATGCTTAAAAATATTTTAAACAAGCTATCTAATATATTTTATTTATTAATCTCAATATAAAGATAGTTTATGCAGTAATTTTTTTATTATTTAAAAGATATATTCTTTTAAATGGACTGCATTAAATACATGTTTATGCCTATTGAACATTTCACTTATATAAAATATTAAAATTAAAATAAATAGGGGTTTTTTCATAAGTTTAATTTGCTTTAAACTATTGATTTTTTCATTCACATAGTAAGGTTCTTACAAGAATTTATAGTTGTAAGTTTATAAAATATATTTTCTTAGAGATATAATACTAATTACCAGCATGAAATTTTTGTTATACTTATGTTTATTCTTTTGTTACATTTTAAAATCAAGAATAAGGTATCAGTTTTGTTCTTTTTAACTCCAAAAGTAATTAAAATAAAAAAATTAAGCTGAAAATTTAATATTCCTTTCTTATATTTAATTACATCAATATTAATAATGAGTTTAAACAAAAGATTGAGATACTCCTTACATAATATTCATAAATTTTCGATTCATAATTTTATTTTTCCCATCAATATACTTACCATTTAATTATGCTTTTTTTTTTTTGTCCTATAAATATTTTTTTTTTAAAATCACAATTTGATGATATTTTCTTTTAAGGATATGCTAGAATATAAGTATTTTTTTAATGAGGGGCTCTTATATCACCACTTCAAATTATGGTCATGAAATAATTTTTAATAAAAATTTTTAGATGCATAGTCTTAATGGAAGATGTTCTGACCTCAATTAAAAAAATGGAGGATAGTCTTAAGATATTGAAAAGAGCTAGAGATAAGCCAACAGGACTTTCTAGTGGCGCAATTACTGATGATGATAAAATCAGACGTCAACTGGCAATTGATGTAAATTATTTTGAACAACTAGTAAGTGCATTATTCGTAAGCATTTTGTTGTAAGGATGTATAAAATATTTTATATAGCAATGTTTAATATTTCAAGCATTTAACAATTTCATTTGACTTTAACAATTATTGTGAAACTTTCCCATGGTTTTATTAATAAGTCATTTTAATCATAAATGTTATGTTTTTGTATGTATTTCTATATTATTTATTTTATTTTTAACCCTTTCTTTTATTCAACCATTACAAGTGACATTTAAAGAATTGACCCAACAAAAAAAAATTATTTGCTATGTGGCATAAAAGCATGACAGTAATAAATACTGAATAATATGTTACAGATGTTTTTTTTTTAAAAAAAAAGAAAAAGATCATGCATCTATAAAAAAAATAAGGCTTGATTGCAGTGTAGGCAAAATGTACAGTGCAAAAAAAAAAAAAAAAAAAAAACAATTTGTCATATTTGAGTAATTATTGCAGAAGATAGCAACATATCAATAGACATATTTGTTATACATAATTTGATGTATAACAAACATAAATAACAAAAAAAAATATGTATAAGAAATTATTACTTACTAGTTAATTTAAAAATAATAAGTGAAAATAGTTCTGAAATAATAAAAAAATAGATTTCAATTTTCAATGGGACTTGTGTTTATTCTCAATGAAAATACGCATTTGCCCAGTGTTAGATAAGGTGGTTACATTTCTGTTCTCCACTATCAAATCTTATAACATTGTTTTACGAAATAATTTCCTTTATTTCAGTAGACACCTAAAAGATCTCATTTATACAAGTTTTCTAATGGGTAGTGAATTTTATATAGATGTTGTTCTCATGAATTAAAACTCATGAAGCAAACTCAAGCTATTTTTATAAAACACTTCTAAAGGAGAAAATATTTTGTTATTGTTCAAAGATTTATGGAATTTTTTTTAGAAAAATATTTATTTCATTTCTGTCTAGTCTTGTAAAAATTATCAATTAAATGCTAAAAATAGAATATTCAGTATTTTTATTTATTCATTTTCTTCTTTCTAGGTTCTAAAGTCAGGTATGAAAGTAAATGACTTAGCAAAATTCAAAGAACTGAAAGAATTAGTCACTTCTGCTGAAAGAAACAATCACTACTGTTAAAGGTTGCTGGTTTTTCAATTAATGGATTTAATTATGATCAAACTGCTGGCAATAATCAAATTATTCATACTTCTAAAGCATTTTAGACTTGTATATAACAATTCAATTAAAGTAATGATAAACTTTGTTTTATTTACAAGTGATATATCTTTGTGTTTTTGTTTTGAAGGATGATACACATCATGAGTTTAAATGCACAATTAAACCATGAATTTTGAAACAGACTCGATCCTGATTTTCAGGAGACATATAGAATTGAATTTCTTTAAATCTATTGGAAATCAAATAGATTAAAACCATTTTTTCCCTTCTGAAACTATTATTGTGTTACATTATATCATATTTAAATGGTTTCCTTTAATGAAAATATGGCAGAGGAAATTGCTGTTGCATTTTTCTGTTGGTTTTAGTAATAAAATGGCATCATGTATTTATATAAAAAAAAAAGCGTTACAAAATATTTTTTCTATTTTTTTTTTTTATTTTTTTCTTCCTCGTTTTCCGAAATTTTTCTGTTTATTAAGAAAATTATTTTAGAAAAAAAAAATTTGGAGATTACTTTTAAGAAAAAATTACCAAATTTTTTTCTAAAATATTTCTTCTGTATCTTCTAATTCTGCTACTGCTGTCTGCTTCTGCAAAATGTCTACATAGAAGTTTTTGAACTGTGCCAGTATATATTATTTCGGCTTTTGTAGGTCATTTATTTATATGGGCCTGATAAGTAGTTTTGAAGAATATGTTGAAAAATTTTCAGCTGTAAAATGTTGAATTGTAATCTTTGGTTTTTGACTGGACAAAAAGTTTTGCTGTTTATTTCATTGTTCATAAAGAAATAGCATAAGATTCCTCCTGGCTTATGAGGGTAAGAGATGAATTTAAAGAAAAAAATTAACTCTTAGAAGGAAATAATCCTTTTTATTAATTTTTTCCAATAGCAAATTTCCAACAAAGGCTGTTACTTAATTTTCGTCTTGAAATTAATTGTGCTTTTGAATACATTGGTATATGAGATAGTTTAACTTTTGGAGTCTACTTCTTCTGAGTATTAAATCTATGCATTATTGGTAAATAAACAAATGCTTTCCCTTTTTGTTGTATCATCCCTGTTGCAATCATTAAAATAGTAGCTTCTTTATAAGAAAATAAAGGAAAATTTTTGTTTCAACTAGCTGATAACATCAACTGAAACTTAATTTTAGCATTGTTTTTGTTTTGTCTTGGGCAATCATCGCAGTATAAGTCCATAATTTTTTCAGAGATGAAAAATTATAAATTATTATCAATTAAATAAGACACTCATTGAGCACTTGAAACTCATGATAGGAGTAGAAAGTTGCTTTTTCTTATTAGGCACCCAACATTTATGCACTTATAATTGATGCAAATAAAGCACTTCCTGAATGAGTAGAACTGGCAGTAAGAGATTCTGTATGAAGTCAATTTCCAATTTCATAATAGTGATGTGCTTTTGATATTTTTCAGTGATTTCTTTGACATTACTAAAACATTTTGATGACTTGTGCTTATAAAATATTTCAGCATTACCAAATCTTCTGGCATTTTTACTCTGGTTGCAGGTTTTGGCTATCCATCAGATGACAAGTTAATGTTGAAAAATTGGTGATTTAACTCTTTGGATTATTTTGTACAAAATCTATGTTGCATTATTGTAAGGTCATAATGCGATTTGTCAGGTTACATGTGCTAAATGTCTTTGATACATATAAAAGATCTAATCTTATATAGTGATGAGATATTTTTAAAACTCATTTCAGAAACACATGGTTTTTTACACTATAAGAAAACAGATAAAAGCATTTCACGCTTATAGAGCATTTGTCTATATATGTACATAAAAATAGAGAAAATATTATGGCAAGCAATGATATGTAGGATTTATGAAATAAATTTTGTACTGGTGTTTTTTGATAATTAGGTATTATTTATGCTACAGCAGCAAAATTGTGTCCAATTAATATAAATAATTTAAGGATACTTCATTCGTTGAGAGAAAACCTAGTTCAAGAGTTACAACGGCCAACAAAGATCAATATTTAAGAAGTAAGAGTTTCGTAGCTCTTTTATGACTTCTATGCAGCCATAGGAATCCAAGTTTAAGGTGTTACAGTTTTCAGAAGACCACATAAGGCAGGTCTGTTTACAAGACATGCTGCTTACGACCTCTTACTCCTGCACACAGGAGAATTAAGTAAGAATTTAGCAAAGTGCAGAGAATATCGACTCTGGACCAGAGATGTGGGGATCGTTCTATTCACCAATCAATACCGGTTCAGCTTAATCACTGATTCTCAATGTGCATTCATCCGGATAAAGCCAGGGACACGCTACTTGCCCTACAACATCCAAGTAAGATCACTATGGCAGTAGGTGATCTGAGCAGGAATTATGTGGATGACTATGCTCATCCTCTTAGAGCCGATTAATTTTGGAAATAAGAATTTCCGGATGGGTGGTCTTCTGGCTTGATCCTTGTAGTGCATGTTTGGGATTCTGTGGGGAGTGCAATTATAACTTGTCTCCCCTTTCCCAGAACTGACCAAGGCATGTCGGAGAAGAGTCGGACAAACTTTACCCAGAGACTAAACTGCCTGATTTCTAGTATAAATTCACTTTATGAGGTCTTTATATCGGTAAGAGGGAGAACCATATTCCCTATTAACTGATTTTTGCTCGATATATATTAAGCTCTGTTTTAGACATTTCAGGGGCAGGGCCAGAGTTTTACACATGATCATGCTTGTGTACCACAACTATTGTGGTTTTTTTTTATTTTATGATAACCTAATTTCAATACTTACTGTACTTACCTAATTTCATTACAATTTGTCCAGTAGTTGAGATATTTTTTTTTAAAAGTAAAAGTTACCTTAATTTTGAATAACAAGACATTTGACAAACCATACACTGATCAACTAATACTAAAACAATCTATATATCATGCAAATGAAGTTGTCTACAACATCAATCAAATGAAAGGAGTAGATCTTAAGGTGATAAATAAGTGTTTCGAATATTTTTGAAAGCTTTTGTCTGTGTCTTTGTAAAGGTATAGTTTTATAGGTCTTCGACAAAGGACATATATATCGTAATGGCGACCAGAAAGCTAGGTGAAACCATTTTAGAAAACTGCAAGTTTTGTCAGCTATTCACATTATACAATACGAATCAAATGTGGTCCCTGATACCTGAGACATTATTTGAAGACTTGTTGGTTGGTCAAGGGTCATCTTATGATATGTGGAAGTAGAAGCTTGGTCTTTTAGACGTGTTTGACAGAATAGATGTCGTTTGGTGGCTGCTATTACCAGAGAATATAATAATAGTTATTGAATAAATGTATTAGAGCTCACAGTGTTTCGTTCAAGGAAAATTTAATACCTCCATCTTCCTTGTTTGGGAACCAATTACATGTCTTCCTATCCGCTATCTTTCCAGGTATGAATGATACCATACGATAAATATCATAGCCTCGAATATTTCCAACATGAATATAGATGTGGCTGTGTCTAGGAAGGGCAGGGATGTTCTTTTTGCATCATCTTTAATGCTCATTAATACAAAATTACCATTTACAAAACATAACAATTATCAAAAGACTATCCCACATCTACACACAGAGTTTTCTATCTCACAGTTCTTGTCTTAAAGTTCTGACCAAGTTCTCCTTGAATAATCTTACTTCTTTTCAAGAAAATCTTTATATACCGGTTTTTGTATTAAGTCCGGTATTAATACCGGTTTGTGTATTTTCAAGATGTCTGCAGCATCTTGGCGTCACTATGTCTAATTATCCATTGTAAATGAAATCCTACAAGAATTTTTAATCACTTACACGCAATGGGAAACATTTGAAAGGACCGTTTGATTCGTGGCATGTGAAAAAGTCAATATTTTTGTAGCCGTAATGGGCTCTTTCGACGTGATGCTTCATTATTTGCTTAAAATTAACCCTTGCAACATTTCTTGGTATTAAATGAAGCAGAGAAGAGATTCATTGATTGCCTTTCATTGGCAAGAAATACTTCTCAGTAATGAATGACTTTTCATGTGTTTGAAGCGTGTCAGCCCATGCCGCTCCACCAATGACATTTACATTTTTTTGTCCTCATTCGGTTGTTTTGTCTTGATGCATGGTTTTTGCCTTCCCCCTTTCCTTAAACAGAAACAAAAAAAAAAAAAAGTTCTGATATTTAAAATCAATTCTTTTTTATACTGTTTACAAAGAATTTACTTCGCACATTGCGTATAAATGCAATTTATGTTCTTTTTATGGTCTACGCTTCATGCAAGTATCAAAGTTTTTAGATACTCCTTTTTTTATTACACATTTTTGATAGCATAATTGCTGCTAGTTGTTTTTTTTTTTCAAGCAAAATTTCTAAACACGGAAAGTCTTGTAGTGGGGAGAAATATGTAACAAAACAGGGTTAAAAATTACTTTAAAAAAGAAAACATATATATAAAGTTACACATTTATTTAGAAATAAGGTGAAAGATGGAATTTTGAATAATAAGTACATTAGTGTTGTCAGTTAAGGGAATTTGCATAGTTTGTCGGTTTTCTCGAAAATTACTGTACAAAAGATAAGATTAAAACTTACAAGATGTAAATCTCTAATGCCGAGTACATAAGTGCGTATGTGCATGTTGAGAAACAAGCTTATAACAACACATAGAAAGTTTTGCTTTTTCTCTCACTCAGACACCTCAACAAATTTGTGGTTTTCTTTGTAACATTCGGTAAAATTCAAAAGCAAAGAGTTAAAATGAGTAATTCCCAAACGAAGCAGGACAGTCTCAAGTTCAGATTATTAGAGAATGCAATGTGACAGCATCATCGTTCAAAATTTACGGAAGCAGTTAAAAGAAATTAGTAATTTGTAGCGAAAACCATGCACAAGGTCGTACAAGAGCCATAGCAGCAAATGAAGATCAACATTGGTCCATTACAGAAAGTAATAACGGGAATTCAATTACTTCTTATCTCGTAGCCATCATGCGGCAGAGTTTCAAGTTTTTCTGTTTCTAAAAGGCTACGAAAGAGAGAGATCAATTTGCAAGAAGACCTGTTGTTTGCATCGACCTCATATCTGCACACAGGAGATAGCATTCTACAGAGAACATTGATTTTATACAAGAAATCAGCTGAAGATAGTTTTATTCTCTATTGAGTCCAGGTTGAGCTTAACCACTTTTTTTTTTAAATAACGCTCATCTGAAGAGAACCAAGGAGTCTCTATTGTACCGCCAACCTCCGGAAAACAGATAACTATGCCAACGGAGGATTGATGTTGGATGTTGGACGGGCACACAGACCCGCATATCTTTTCAGAACCTTTGTCTCTGCTGTGCAGTATAGGGATGAGATCTTGGCCCTTTGTTTGCCTTTTTTAGAATGCATTTCGTCCTAATTTCATTTTAAATTAAGATAATGCGCGTTCGTATAGGACTCATCTGATCGATTAAGTTCTAGAAAGTTAAGATATTCACTGGATATGTTGCCCAACCAGATATCTAGAACTAACCCCTAAAGAGCTTTTCTGGTGAGCTCAATTGCAACTTGTCTTCCACCTCCCAGAACTATCCAGGACCTGAAATCGACAATACTAGAGAAGTAAGATCAACTTCACCAAAGACTCATAAAATGCCTGGTTTCCAATATAAATTCATGTTCTGAGAACTCTATAACTGTATTTGAGGGCCCCTATTAACTAATTTTTTGCTCGATATTTTTAAGTTCTATTTTAGACTTTTCAGTGCTGATTAATTTTACGAACGATCAAGATGTGTATCATAACGTGTTAACTATCTCTTTTCTTATTTTATTAATTCAATTATTTTTCAATTGCATCTTGTTTTCGATCTGCTAGGGCATGAAAACAGAGTTGCTGGAGGAGTGGAACCGATTTCCATAAAGTCTCATAAATTGCAAGGTGTACCACAACTGTTATGTAGATATTATTTTTTCATAGTATATCAAGTGTTTTTTTATTTCCAATGGCAGATTATGAACAGTTACAGCAAAAAAAAAGAACAGAGAATACAACAAAGCATGCTGAAACAGAGTTCATTAATCTAACATAATGCCAAGTTGTAGATCTTTTTTAGCCACTGAAGAGTGTTACCAGGTGCACCACGGGGAGGTAGATCTACTGCGCACCTATAGTATATCAAGTTAGGTTCATTTATAATTTCATTTAAATCTGTTCGTTAGCTGTAGAAATAATTATTTTGGATTTTGGACACCAATATAGATATTAATTCTATTTTTCACCAGTGTACCGCATTTTAAACATCAGGGTAGATATTAATTCATTTTTTATTTATTTTTTCCATGAAGATATCACTGACGTATCTGAATTAGCAATTTTCATTTGTTGTTATTTTTGAGATAGTGTCCAAAAAGAATGGATTAGTTTCAAATCATTAATAAGAACTGTAAGAACAAACGAAATAGGCATTGTATCGGTAGTTACTACAGAATATGTTATATATGTAGTTATTTACTTGCAATGTGGAGAGAAAATAAATTCATCAAATTTCAGTTTAACACACACAAAAAAAAAATTATGCATTAAGAAGAATTATCTGATTGAAACGTAAATTTCATATGCAATATCCTACGATCTTGTATAGGAACGATTAAGCATTAATGACTAATAAATGCATAGCTGGAGCTCCAAAGTACTGTAACTGAGTATCCGGATGGTGTTGAAAAAGGGCAAAATTTCAATTCAAGGACATAACTTCCATTCGAATTTGTTTCTGGATAATCCCTGAAATGTATGAAAGCTACGCATCGAGTTCGAACACGATATTATAAATGTAACCCCCATGAAAGAGAGAGTCCTCTGTAAGATACATGGAGGACAAGCAAATGAGTTCAGTTATCAAATGAGATAACACCCTGATACCCGTGCTTCGTAGCTATGTGGCAAAGTGACAGACAAGTTAGCATCTCACCATTGTCCTAGACGTCACCAGACACTTCTTCGCTGGTTATCATGGTTAAATTAGAAGCGAAATTCTTCACTAATTGTACACCAATTAGTGGGATTCCTGGTAGAATGAGCTTAGTACCATTGCAAGCAAATTTGCCAGTTACATAAGTGAGATGGAGTTGGCGCAATGTCTGTCATAGACCCCGTCCTCTGAGTTAATTATTAATTTTCGGTGATAACTGGCGTCCTGCTTACACGTTATAATTGGGATAATGGAAGCAGGATGGTTAGAACGAAAGATCACTTGACATTTTAAAGATGAATGATTTCACATTAAGTGATATCCTTCACGATGCCACTATTAAATGATGTAGGTAGGAATGGTTGAATCATGACAGAACAGCAATAAAATGCAACTTTCTACTGACGATCACGTTGTTGCCATGGTTCTAGAACATGGCAACAGAGTGATCGTCTGATTTAGTCGCTTTCACAGCATCTGATTTGTATCAACGATACAACGAGTAAGCAGGACGCCAATTATCACCGAAAAATAATAATTAACTCAGAGGACGGGGCCTATGGCAGACATTGCGCCAACTCCCTCTCACTTATGTAACTTGCAAATTTGCTTGCAATGGTACTAAGCTCATTCTATCAGAAATCCCACTAATTGAGTACAATTAGTGAAGAATTTCAGCTTCTAATTTAAACAGGATAACCAGCGAAGAAATGTCTGGTGACGTCTAGGACAATGGTGAGATGCTAACTTGACTGTCACTTGCCACATAACTACGAAACACGGGTATCATGGTGTTATCTCTCTTGATAGCTGAACTCATTTTCTTGTCCTCCATGTCTCTTACAGTACGACGGTACATTGGCGATATCCCATGTTGAATATATTGTGCATGATATATCGTGTTAGATTTAATTTTACAGTTGTCCCTGTTCTTACATTTTAACAGTATAATGTCCGGCCGCACACAATATATACAGCATAGGATATCGTCAGTAATTATTTCTATGGATTGTCTTCGTGCTTATCAAACATTTTCCTAATCAGGTAGATAGCTAAATCTTTCCCCAAACAGCATGTGCCACCTACTGTCCCAGGACCTCGTCTATAGACAATTTTGCAAGAAATCTCACAGGATCACTTTCTTTTACTCTACAAATCAATGCCTAATCGAATAATAACTTGCATAAAGGTCAGATGGGAATCAACGCCTTGTTTATTAGTTAGCTATTTGTAGCTGTATCATCTGAATTAAATATTTAGTTCTGATATTTTATGCCAATACAGGAAGATACGATACCTGGATTGGTTAAAAACAAATATATAGTTGAGCACATGCACTCTAGTCAGGTAGTTTAATTTAAGTAACATTACTGAGAAAATGATATTACGTTAAGAGATGTAATACCCATTTCCTCTGGCTGCTTCCAGTTGACTTTCAATAATAAATTCACTTTTGTAATAGTTTTTGCCACAATATGTAGGCAACAATGCTTTCATTACACTTATCTTGAGGACGGAGAAAACAGGCTTCGCTCGAAACGAGGATTCCAAGAGTTACAATATTTTATTTCCGGTATCCAATACGATTTTGCCACAACCTGTTTACCAGTATACCATTCCAAAATCCATTTGCGTACCCAATACATGTAGGGGAAGATAGGATAATTAATGCACTTTTTTAATTTCTTATACTTTCTTAGAGCAAAATGAAATATTGTAATAGAAAACTTGATATTTTTCTTCTAAAATTAACTGAAAATTATTTTCAGTTTAACCATTTTCTTTGTCTAATAAATTTTTACTTTTTTTTTTTTTGTATATTGGCTCAAGTATCCCCATGAGAGATACATGAGCCCCGCTGAAAGGAGTTTTCAGCCAACACTAAAAAAATACTTCCCAAAACCATATTTTCCTTTTTATTGTTTTACATAGTGCTTAAGATACAACAGTCTTAAACCCAGACTTCTTCAAACGCAGTAATAAAAAAATAAAACTAGCTACACGATCATTTTTTGTAGTGGCCATTAAATATGAAATCTGCAAATCTAAAAAAATTTCATGTTCAGTCTTTCTTCTGAAGTATACTTGGCCAGCAAATTTCACAATTTTTATTCCTGTATATTTTACCAGCAACCAATCGTCAATAGCGCGTTTCCTACTGATAGCCTCATCATTACTAACTTTTTTTCTTCTACTGACATTGACTTTTGGTTCTTTACAAGTAACTTTGACCTCTCATCTTTGCTGCTTTTCTTTTTTATTTATTTATTTATTTGTGCTTTCCATTTTTTTTTCCTGGAATGAAAGTCAAAATAGTAAATTTAGCTCTTTTCCAACTCTTTTTCATAATTCAAGGCACGACATTGGAAGATGGTCATACAATTTCTATAGAGACAATGGTTTGACTAATTGAATGTCCGACAATAAGATAATTTTCAGTAAGAGCCTAATTCATTACAATATTTTTACTTTGATTCAAATATTCTGTCAGAGTAATATCTACATGAAATATATGCTGTATGTTGCATGAAGTATATGTTTATACATGTATATATGTCGAATTTGCTGCATCTCTTTTAACTTAACATCCGCTTGAAAATTCAAAGCATCGTACTTTAGAAATAACTAAGTTCATATACAAATTAATGTAAATGAACAAATAATTAGCAGTTTTATAATTGGAAAACATTCATCACACAAAAAAAAGGCTTTCACATGTCATTTAAAAAATTGTGAACAAGAAACATACATTGAAACTGAGAAAATTTTTGTTTCTGAGGGCATACAATAAAATACATCCTTTTTCTGTATAAAAAAAGGTACTACCTTTAAACTCTCTTTAAACATAGCGAACTTTCCAAAAACTAATCAAATGATCTCTCGCAAAATAAATACATCTACTAGAGATGGTTGAGCCATGACTCACGTATCTCCATCTCAGTGAATCATTACCATCATTTTGGTTTAGCAAGCTATTACTAAATAAATCATGTAGCTTTTTGAACTATAATAGACTCAAAATGTAACTGAAATTATAATTATTAAATTTAGCTATACAGTTGCAGCTTGAGACAAATCTTCGATTATAAAAATATAAAAAATCGCTCACCTGAATATTTACTTCGGATAAGAAAGAAAAAAAAATATTGATCAGAACCCTTTCGAATTGGTACCAAGTTATGTAATTTCATAATTTGGTATTTAATGCATTAAAAGCGTTTATATACACAGTCCAGTCACACTAATGTGACCACCTGTCAAAAGCCAGAATAACCACCTTTGGCAGAGCGGACCGCTGCGAGACGTGCAAGAAGAGAGTCAATTAGGTTTCTGAAGGTGTACATGTGGGATGTTAAGCCATGCCGACTCCAGTGCCGTGGCCAGTTGCGCTAGATTACGTGGTTGAGGATCCATGGCGCAAAACAACTCGATCGAGGTGGTCTCACAGATTCACGATTGGGTTTAAATCCGGTGAGTTTGCTGGCCAGAGGGAGTACGGTAAACTCATCCTGGTGCTCTTCGAACCACGCACATACACTGAGAGCTATATGACATCTCGCATTGTCTTGTTGGTAGATGCCATTATTCTGAGGAAAAATAATTCGCATGTAGGGGCTGACATGGTCCGCAAGGACAGATGCGTACTTGTGTTGATTCATCGTGCCTTCCACAATGATGAGTGCACCCAGTGAATGCCAGGAAAACATTCCCCAAAGCATAATGCTCCCTCCTCCAACTTGGATCCTTCCGGCAATTGTTGCAGGGTGTTTGCTTTCAGACGTTTCACGCCGTATACGCCAACGTCCATCTGTCCGATGGAGCATAAAAACGTGATTCATCGGAAAAAGCCACCTGCCGCCACTCTGTGGATGTCCAGTTTCGGTACTGGTGCAAATTCCAGCCTTCGTCGCTGATGAACAGCAGTCAGCATAGGTGCATTAATCAGGCGTCTGCTGCGGAGGCCCATGCGCAGCAATGTTCGCTGAACCGTTGTTGAGGATACACTCTTGATAGCTCCTTGGTTCATCTGGGCGGTCAGTTGTTCAACGGTTGCACGTTTATTCGCCCGAACGCATCTCCGTAGCCTTCTTTCGCCTCTGTCATCCAAAGCCCGTGGTGCAGCACACGTGTGCCACGCCGCTGATTTTGGATAGTGCCATTTTGCCATGCACGGTATACTTTTACCACGGCGGCACGCGAACAGTTCACAAAATTAGCCGTTTCCGAAATGCTTCCAACCTTGGCCCGAAATCCGTCGGATAAATCGCTACGTTTCAGCATTACGCCAACGATTGAAAATGCTTTCCGGTGCCCTAGGACATCCTTTATATACACTCCCTGCAATGTGCTGCCACCTGCCTTTTGTGATTCGTTATTTCACGTTGACATCGAAAGTAGGTGGTGGTCACATTAATGTGACTGGACTGTGTAATTGGGAAGTACAAGCCAAAGTAGGATGATGTTCTACGCAGTTTTCGCAACTGGCTCGGTTTTTACATTTATTAGATGGATCAATAAATATAAAGCAATTGACGCAGATTGTCTATGAAATATTATCAACAGTAAGAAATCATATATTTATATTAAAACTGGATCACATTAGCGATTGAGATGGATTTTGTAATCTGTACACAGATATGAAAGTCAATTTCTTCATCAAACTCCAATGCTAGGTCTTTCAACAACACGTCTGCTGGAATGTTCTTTAATAAGAAACGCGTTGTAATTTTTTTTCTTTCTGAAAGGGAGATTTAATTGTAGCAAAGTTTGATTGTAGTAGGTTAATTGTAGGAAGGTTTGATTGTAGCAAGCTCTCGACCTGTAATCAAATGGTACGTGGTGATAATAAGATTTTCCTGATGAGTGATCTATAAATGTTCTATGTATTTTTTTTAAAGTTGTTAGTTTGGAAGATAAATTGCCCTTAAAAATAAGGGAGTGAGTTTAGAAATTATATCGCCTGTACCTGAAAAAAACTATTGTAAAGAAACTTGCTCCCTTCTGTAAAGCTAAATCTAGATCTGCAGAGATGTCATACTGCCTAGTAAAATGCATATTTGTTTAATAGGATAATAATATCTAAAAGAGGAGATTCCTTCACTAACTCCCAATTCAGCAAAATACACTAAAACTCAGCAATTACAAAAAATAATCTACTCTAAAAACCCCATTTTTATTTAAGCGAGTTCGAAAGGCATCAGGGATATAAATAAGAGAAGAAAAATATTCTCTTAAGAAATAAATAAAATGCGAAACATTTCATTTAATTAAAATAAATATAATTTATTAATTATAAAATGAGAATCAGTTTACATTAGTGGTACTCGATATATATATTCAGAATAATATTGAATTAAAGGACAGAATTGAATAGAATGCTATTATAATATGTTTCATTATAAAAGAAATATTTATACATTCAAAAATATTAGTAAAGCCAACTAACTAAATCTTAATAACAAAGGGTATTTTTAGTCCCCCTTCTCTTGTGAATCTCATGGGACAAAAGAAAGTCAGATTCTTAGTATGAAAGATTTTGACTTACAAGTACTGTGCATCACAGAGAAAAGCAACGATATAGCTCTTGACTGTCATTACGGGAAGAGTCTTTTCTCTGGTATTCTGTGTGGGTTGTGATTTCTCACTTGAATCGAGCTATAGCCTGTAAGGTTTAACTATAATTAGATGGACGCGAGAGTGTCGCCACTGTGACCAGTACTGTGTTAAACTATGGTTGAACTGGTAAGGACAAGCGGGAGATTTTGAGATGACGAGGAGAACATTAGGAGCGTCTGAAGAGATAAAAGACGGTCAGAGACCGTATGTGATATGTTTACGGCTTTAAATATTACATAGGATTGATATTGTGGAAGAGGCACAGGGTGCCTTGTGTATGTAGTATTGTTAATATTGTAAATAAATTCATATAAAAGAGATTAGAGTGTTTCTGTCCACCAGACGCCTACAACACAATACCTGACACAACTAGTCGCTAGCAGGCTACAACAAATTTTCAGAAGTGGGAGAGCGACAATAAATTTCAGAAGTGGAATAACGACAATAAATTTCAGAAGTGGGATAACGACAACAAATTTCAGAAGTGGGATAACGACAACAAGCCAATTCTGAGTAGGAGATCCTTTCTAAATGAATCTTCCCTCATCACCATCGTCTCATTCTTTTGGGCAAGTAGCAATCGTAGTCCACCCCACCCCCTCCTTTTTTTTTTTCAGAAGAATAAAAATTTGCCCCTTCACCGCAGATGACAATCTTTCAACTTTCTTTAAGCAACACAGCTTTATCTTCTTTACAAGATTAGTCCTTCGATGGAGGTGCCAATTTTTCCCTCTATCTCTCCATATAACCTTTTTTTTTTATTTCATCTACACTTTTTATCCTCTTCATATCTTCCTCCCTTTTTTTATTATTGGCTGGATTTCGACCCGAAGTAAAGTTAAAGTCCCCTTTCTAAAATAAAGTTGTATTTATGTATAATAGTCCAGCTACATATTTTCAAGTTAAATTAAGTTTCATTTACTATTTTATTTCGTGGGAAATTTATTAATTGGTTCACAGATTTAGATAAAAACAAATTTTGGTTTTTTATTCAAAATTGAAATAATTAGATCCAGGTATCTAAAAATAACGTTTGAAAATGTAACCTACATTTAAAAACTATAAATCTACATCTTTATTTATAGTATACTATATACTACAATTAAAAAATTAACTTTTAATACAGTGTAATAATAACAAATTTTAAATTTCATCTCTTGCCAATGTATTGTATTGGTTTAAAAAAAATGTTAAATTCCATTAAAAAAAAAGAATATAAATTGTTTAAAAGGACTTACGAATGAAGAATGCTTTATCTAAAGAGATTTGCTGTGACGATTTGAATCTGACCATTCAAGTAATTTTTAGTGTATTAAGAAACTTTATATAACTGCATTTCTTATTATATATGTAGGCGATCTCTATGCCAAATTTAATCAAAATGGGAGATGGCGACATTTAATCCGCACAATGATTTTATACTGAATGATCCCAATATTACTTTTATTTAAGTAAGAAACGAAATCATACTTAGTACATTGTTAATGATAAATATTTATGCTGAGTCTGACATACAAATTTATTTTGTCTTTCAGATTTTATTTTAAAGCTAAAAAAAATAAAGTTTAAGACATGATTATGAAGTAGATTAATTATGTCTTCTAAACTCGAGGACAACGAGTGCTGGATTAACATAATACTACAGTGCCCAAAAAGTAAGACCAATTTTTTTTTTTTTTTTTCAGAAACTCTTTATTTATTCTTTTCCAAATTTATTTCATCGCCTTCAAGTAATCCTCCGGACACAATGCACTCATGCCAACTGTTTTCCAAACCTCAATGCATTACTAAAAGTCATCGGCAGGGATGGCCTTCAAAGCGCGCGACAATTTGCGTTGAATCTCTTCAATCGACTCAAAACGGTGTCCCAGGTGGTCTTTTGAGTTTAGGGAATATTCAGAAGTCCCATGGTGTGAATACGGTGGTTATGGAACGATATGGGTTTCATTTTTGGCGAAAAAAATCATGAAGAATCAATGCAGTGTGAGCTGGAGCATTCAATGTTTTTCGGTACCAATCGAGGTTTGACGCGTTTGAGGCCCAAAATGGAATTGACCGTTTCTTTTGAAATTCCAACATCATCAACAATGTCTCTAATTGTGAATCGACGGTTTGCAAGCACCAAATCTTTAATTTTTTGGAAGTGAGCTTCGTCGGTTGAGGTTGATGATCGGCTAGAAGGCTCTTCGTCTTCAACGCGTTCTCTGCCTTCTTTTAACTGTTTATACCACTTGTAAACATTTCTTTCCGATACAGGAATGCTCACCGAAATCTTCTGCAACATTCTTACGTTTCTACATACAAGCATGCAAGTTCTTTTGCTCAATTAATTCAGACATTTCAAAAATCGTCGGAATCACTTTTAGCGTCTCTCAAACCCAAGCGTAACTCAAACACTCATAAATATTTTGACGTCAAATTTCACACAGATGTCAAGGACAGTGCCAGCAACCTAAAACAGAAAAAAAAAAAAAAAAAAAATTGAAATTCCATATGCCCCAGGAATTTTAAATTGAAAATCAGTCTTACTTTTGGACACAGTAGTAGGCATATTTAAAGTTAAATTCTGTGCACTCTATATATTTTAAAATTTTTTATTTTCTTCCTTTTTAGCTACTTTCCGATCCATATAAGAAAAGCTATTCTCTCTCTGAGTTAGAGAAGAGAAAATAGTTTAAAAATATGCACTACGGGGTCAATGATGAGGGATGGTCTTTCTTCAAGGAAACTGGCAAGTATTTAATACGCCCCTTCATCAATAAATAATTTTTATATAGCGGTATTGTAATTTTAAAAATTTGATCTATTCGAACAACAGTGGAGTAAAATAATTCACAATATGCTTTCTAAAGCAATAGAGAATAACAAAGCCATGCACGTTCTAGTTTTACGCTAGAGTTAGAAACAATATAATAATATTTTTCGAAGAAATGTCTATCGGCACTGTCTTCTGAAAAAGGGCCTTTATGCTGGCAATGTCCATTTTCGATCACAAACCATTTTACTTGATCATTTAGTACTTTAAACTTAACTTTATCAAATATAAAATTAATAAATTTTACTTTATTTTGTAATAATAAATGCCCAGGCCTTTCCTGTACTCGTAGCCTCTTTCCTCGTGCCAGTGTCCATGGGAATTTGCCCGTCTTGACACCCTATTTTTACGCCACTGTATAAAGAATATTCTTTTTTAATGCAATAGTTTATCTTTTATTTGGGATTGCAATAGTTTATCTTTTATCTAATTCAGTATTATCTGTATTTGGTGTTTCATTAATCGCATTCGTATGTATATTTATTGATACACACAAATTCATATTTTCAAAAAGAATAATTTTGAATTACTGCATTATTTCAGAAATAATCTTAATTAGAATCTACAAAGTATAAAAATTTACAAAGCTAAGCACCATTTGTCATGAAATTCTGATACAATGAGACGACAAATAAGTGAGAGTAGATTAGCTGTTCACGAAGGGTACATCTCACTCGGAATATTAATAAAAAAAAATAATAATAATAAACATATACATATAGAATGAGCTATCACACTAATGATTAAAGGAAACAATTAAAATAAAGGGGGATAAAAGTGAGAGAAAAAAAGACGTGAAGAAAAAAATCGTGCCGAAACAAGTATTCACATACAGAATTCACATCAAGACAAGGAAAGGAAGAAATACAATGAGATGTGCCACGTAGAACTGGAGGTAAGCTTATTAAATTTTCCTACCTCGCGCGCAAAGCATTATGGTTAAAATATGTCCTTTCGTTAACGTCAGTGTAAATGAGATTCAAGGCAGCTTTGAACGCCAAAAATTAAGCGTGGGTTTGGCGGCATATAATAATAACAGAATTTTAGTATTTAATGTATGTAATCCAAATTACTGTTTTTGATTAGTGAATTCTTTATCGTCAGCATTGCTTGTACTGATACGTAAGTTTGGGATTAATCTTACATAAATCTACAGCTCCAGAAAATGGTACCATTTTGGCGCATTTCATGAAAAACTGCATTTTCTGAAAATGCGCCAAATACATGAGGCGGAAATGAAGATTCTACTTATTATAAAAATAAACATAAATAATTATTAAATATAAATATTATAAAAAATAATTTTATTAACAAAATAAATTTTTAGAATCATCCTTGCAATGATCAAAATCTAACTTAATAATAGTTGTATTTTTTTTAACCATTTCATATAAAAGTAGGAATTTTTGCATAGTATCATTTTTTCTTATAAGAGTGCAATATATAAAATATGAAGGTTAAAATGTTAGAATTCAAATAAAAGAAATATTCTACTTTTAAAAACTTTGTAAGAATTTATGAAAAGTCATATATAGAGTTTCTTGTGTAAATGTAAGAAATTTTTATTATTTTCTCAACTTAAGTATTTTAGAAAGTAAAATTAAATGGCTAATTGACATTCAAATTATCTAATTAAACTGCAATAATACTTTATTGTATTTTTCTTCTTTTTTTATAACTTTTTTTTTCTCTGGTAAAACATGCATTTAATAGTATTTTGTTATGTTCTGAATGTAAATTAACTAACTTTAAAACTTAATTATTTTTTCCCATTATGTTATAAGTCAACATAGCTCACCCAGTTCTGTACATCCTTATTCAAGTTATTGAAATATTTTAATTACCATAGTAAAAATGTACATTTATTATTTGTATTTTGTCAAATTGTTTTGCTTGCCAGTTATATAATTTAAAAATATATTATTTATTGTATACTTTTCTAGAATACTGTAATTTCTCATGTAATGAAAAATTATATTTATAATTAATTTCTTTTTAA
This sequence comes from Caerostris extrusa, assembly GCA_021605095.1. Lineage (NCBI taxonomy): Eukaryota > Metazoa > Arthropoda > Arachnida > Araneae > Araneidae > Caerostris > Caerostris extrusa. The sequence continues at coordinate 1,531 of BPLR01007195.1, read as the reverse complement.
TAATATTTTCAAACAATGTAATGATTTTTTCAATTCAATAACTTTAGTAATGTGTATATTTTAACTTGTATTAATATTTAAAATTTAACCTAGTAACAATTAAATATAATAATAATAGAATAAATTAGGTATGAAGATAAAAACTTTAGCATTAAAAAAATTGGAAAAACCAATAAAATAAGAACTAGATATGAATAAATAAATCATAAATATAAAAATTTATACATTGTTATTTGTATATCAGTTTAACACTGTAATTTGCTTTTCTTCCGCATAAGTATATTAAAAGTATAAATATTTATATGTTTTAGAAAATCGTAACCATCTTCAAACATATTGAAAAATTTTAATACTTGAACTTTGGAAAGTATATGGCAATAAGATTTATAATAATTTTTTAAAATTGTTTTTACTTCTTATTATAATAAATATTTTAGTTAAAATTTAGAAGGATTAGGTCAATTTAAAAATTGGATATGCAAACAATCTCACAAGTTGATGTTTGCAGAAATCAAAAATTGCTATTTTCACCATATTATCTTATCTGAAAATTTCCATCTACAAACAGTAGATTTACATATTAATTGAGTATATTCAGATTCCAAAAGGGTGCTGGTTATGAAGATGAAAAAATATGTACTGAACTTTAATTTCGTGTTATAATTATTTTTAAAGTTATTAAGAAATGTAAAGATGCCTAACAAAAAATTATATTCTTCTTTATCATCTGTTAGAAAAATAATTAGAATTCTATTAACTGCTATAAAATATGATATTTTTTTAAGCTGATACATAGATAATTAACTTTTTAATTTGCTAGTATTATTATGATTAAAATCTATTTTGATAACTTCACCTTAATGGGTTTTTTCCCTCACATTTAGAATGCAGAGAATAAAGCTGATTTTATTCTTGTTGGGAATTCTAGTTTTGTACAAGATTAACAAAAGTAAAGCCAATCTTCAAATGGTTGCAGTCTCAAAAAGAAACAGGTTTTTTTCACTATCAATTTTTTCAGTTTGTCATAACATATTTAAATAAAACTGTTATTCATATTTTCTTTCAAATTAAAGCAGTAATAATTTTTCCATAAGTTAAAATAACTCATTAGTTTATGAAACAGCGATTATGTTTGGTTATGAAACTGAAGGGACTTTATTTATAAAATATTTTATTGATGGAAATTAAAATTGTTTGTACTTTTTATTTATAATGAAAATACTCATGAAAATTGTGGGTGAAAAAAAAAGAAAATTCACTTACATTTGTATAAGTATGAGTAATAAGATTTTTCAAATTGTAATTTAAAAATGAATGAATTTTCTCCCTGTAAAATGAATTTTATGTCTTCTCTGATATAGAGCTTAAAATTAACTTTTCTACGAATAACTATTCATCTTCAGAATTATTCCTATTATTCTTTAAAATGAATATTGATCTTGGGAATGCAATTTAAAATAATATGAAATCATTTGTTTTGCTTCATTTTATTTTTTGTTTTAACTTTATTCTTATATTTTTCAAGTTAATG
>BPLR01007194.1:0-103010 GCA_021605095.1 Caerostris extrusa | reverse complement strand
TTTCCACACAGCAAAAAAATATGCTCATTAGCATATTCTAGCAATAAGAATATCTAATTAAAAATTACCAAGCGAGATTCAATAGCATATGGTAAATCTGGACCTTGGTAGACAAAACCAGCCAATACATGAAAATCGCCTATCAAAAAGTAATACAGCAATTTTAATTTTGTAAAATCTAATATTTAAAAAATAAAAAAATCTTTTATTTAAAAATAAAAGATTTTCAATACTTTTATTATTCAGACATTTTCAATTGCTCAATGTTTTTATTAATATTCAGGATAATTTTTTTAACATTACAGATTAAGTAAATAGAATATATTATAAAAAGAAACTATTGTTTTCTAAATAATATTAAACTGTTTCAAATTTATAGAATATATTCTGAAAACATGCCTATATTTTGTAGGAGGAGATCAAAATAAAAATGAGTTGCTATAAAAAAAAAAAAAATAGCATCAGAAATATGTAAATTTACAAAATAATTATCAAATTTAAATAGATATAACTGCACTTTAATACTTTTTTTTAACAAAATTAGGTACAAATAAAAGCATAATAATTTGCATGTAGATCTTACATGTTTTGAAAAAATTAAATATTATAATTAGGTTTATTTTACTTAAGGATTTATTAATAATTTTTTATAGTTATAGTTATCATGAAAAAATTCAAATTATATGGCAATTTAAAAATGCAACAAAAACTATGATTTTTAAAACGTTTTAAAGAGAGTATACGATTAAATCTGAATATGTGAATGATTATGGTGATTTCTGTAAATTTTTCTGAATGATTATGGTAATTTATGAAAATTTTATGGGCCATATATAAAATAAGTTCCTGCATATGGAGTAAATAATATTTTAGGTCAACCATATTATGAAAAAACAATTGAAAATTAATCAAGCAAAAAAATTTTAAAGGCAAATTTACAGAATTTTTTATGACAGCATAAAATTTTTTGATTAGCATGAACATTTGTATTTGAAGATAATTATTAGAATGCATTATAGATTTGCCATTATTATTAATGAAAACAAAAAAGCAAATTCTGTGATCCTCAATGATGCAACAGCTCCATGTGTGTGTGTAGGGGGGGCATAATAAATAAAGCATAGCTTTTTGGCGAAAAAAAATACTATTGAAGCCAAGGCTTGGCTTGATAAACATTATTCGGATTTTGCACCAGAAAATAAACCGTAGAGAAGTGGTTTGCTAAATTTAAACGAGGCGAAATGAGTACCGAGGACGATGCACGCAGTGGACGCCCCAAAGAGGCTGTTACCGACGAAAACATCAAAAAGTCCTCAAAATAATTTCTGATAACCGTAAAGTGAAGTTGATTGAGATAAATGGGAATAGTATTGCAAATATGACTATTGTAGGGTGGGGCAAAATTGAGTATTTAAAGCAACTGCTCCAAACAAATGATTCCACCTTCGGTAACAGACTAAATGTCTGTTTCCATCGGATTTTCTCTCTTTCCTGACTTTAATTTTTAAACAACACAATTTTAAGTATCATACTAGTTGATATTCTTTTAAGATTAAATTTGTTCATAATTTGGTCGAATTCGATACTTGTATTTAAAAATACTTAATATATGAAAATCTAATTCATGCACTTCATTGCTAATCTAATACCCTAGTTAAAGGAAGCATTATTTTTTGATTTATTAAATCTATACATTAAAATTTTCATTTTATATGTAATATTATTGCATTTCAGTTTTCCATTCCATTTTTTTGAAAAAAAAGAGTTTTGATTGCATTTCAGTTTTCCATTCCTTTTTTGATATTTTTTTTTTTTTTTTTCCTTTATCTTCTATATTGATTTTTTTGTGTTAAAATTTATTTTTAATCATGCATAAATTTATATATATATATTTTTTAAAGAAATTTTTTTATAATACAATGCAATTTAAAATATAGTACTATTTATTTACATGTATACTGAATAATGGTAGAATTTTTTCTGGTGTTTTAGATGGATTATTTTAATGTGCTTTTAGTTTAATTATTAATCTTTCTGCAGTTTTACAATAAACTAAATCGTATATAAATTTATTAAATTTAATACTACATAATCATTTAATAAGATCATAAGTTTCATTAGAAATTGCAAGAATACAATTTTCATTCTTTATTTATAATATTTTTATTGATTAAAATCCTTTTCCTTTATATAGTATTTGCATAATATTCTTCTTTTCTTTTATTGTCAACCTTAAAAAATAATGAACATATTGAATCTAAATAATGAATTGGTTATTATGTTTAATCTTGATAACTTTATACTTAATAATAAAAATTATATGTATTATTAATTTATAAAATCTTAAAATCTTAAATTAAAAAAAAAAAGTGGCCTGAAATAAATTTTACCAAGTCTCATTTCTTTTTCTGCACTGTTTTGAAATATGTCATGATTCTTTAGAATTAATTAAGATATTTTAATCTCTTTCAGAACTACCATACATTATAACAAATTTCCACTTTAAAAAATATTACGTCTTATAATACAAATTGCTTTAAATATATGAAACAAGCAAATATTTTTTGTAAATAATATGTTGTGTAATCAAAATTTAGTTGCACAGTAACAAATTTGTATAATATATATTTCTTCTTCATGAACAATAAGATTGCTATTTGTTTTATATTGATGTTTCTTGTAGTAAACAAACTAGTTGTTAGCAAAAAAATGCTTTTTACTCATAATTATTTGGAAGTGCATTTGCATTACATTAGCTTATTGATTGACACAATGTGACCAAAATAAATTTATTAGTAATTGCATCATTTAATGCACCATTCAGAGATACTTATTTTCATTCCTGAAGACTATTGAAGGGATTTGACTTCCATTTTGATTGTTTTATTTTACTTCCTAATTTTTATTTTTATTTATTTAATATTGCGAATGGTTTTTTAATGATTGCTGCTAGAAGATTGGTATTTTTTTTTCCAAAGCAGGTGCAGATTGTAGATTTAACCCAAAACATTAAAATAACAAATGCAAAAAAAAAAAAAAAAAAAAAATATTTTGACCTACTATTATATTGTTTTCATATATATTGATGTTTGTACTAATGGGTTGTGTTTAGTTCGGCATTATATTATATATTAAGATTTGGAACAATATCAGGGCTGTGTTTTCTGTTAATTAATTTCACCTGTTATTTTCCCTTTAAACACCGGCAGAACTCGGTTAATGAATAGAAATTTCTTAACAATCTTTCATAAATGTAAGAAACAACTTATGTTTAAATATATTATATACTCAAACATGAATTGGGATTCAAATGATTTATGCTAGATTTGTCAAGAGGCAAGATACATCTAATGAACATAAGTTGGTTGCAAAAGTAAAAATTGCGTTTCTTCTGTGAATTGATTGTGAAACAGTAGTTTTTGAGTTGAAATATATTTGTAATTTTTTTTAACCTTACTTTTACTTAATATTTTTACAAAAGTAAAAACTAAATTTTGTAAGTTACTTTCATAAAAAAATTACAATAACTTAAATATATATTCCTTTCTTATACCTGATGCAGTAAATTAAAAAGAAATTGAAGGAAAAAAAAAAAAACTCTGATAACATTAATCTGAAATGATGATTTAAAAAAAATAAATAAACTTCTATTTTGTGTGTATTTTGATTAACATACCAAGTAAAAAAAAAAAAAAAAAAATTCTTTGAATGGAAAATTCAAATCTTATTTGAATCTAAGCAAAAATACATGAAACAATATTAAGATCTTAGTATTTATTTTTAAAATAGTAACTTCAATTTTGTAATGTGTTTCTCGTGATAGTAATTACAATTAAATTATTTTATGATATGCATTTTACATTTGCTGTTTAAATAAATGGTATACAAATACTTTCCATCAGAGATATTATCGTTGTACTTAAAAAATAGGATACCTAAGTTTGAATTAAACATTTAAATAAATTATTAAATAAAAAAATTATTTCACTCTAGATCATTAATATAATAGTTGTTTAACATAGCATTGGTAATTCATATAAATACTGTAACTATCTATTCTGTAGTGGAAAAGTAATTATTTACTATGTGTATTTATGAGATAAGTTTTATATATGTATATAAATAAATATATTTCAGAATAAAAAGTTAAAATTTTTAAAGTGTAAAATACAATAAAAAAGAGTTATATGGTAATTATGCACAGACAATCTGTAAGGCAGTCATAAATTAACATTAGTTTAAAAATATTTTCAAGTGTCAGTAAGTAAGTAGTGAAAATGGAGAGAAACAGATGTCAGACATATTTTTTATAAAATAAGAAATAAATATAAAATAAAAAGTATAAAAAAAAAAAAAAAAAAATAAAAAAGTTTTTAATAGCTGTAGTAATGAAACTAAATCTTCAAAAAACATATACATATCAAAAGAAAAAGGACTGCAGTAAAAAGCGAAATAAAAATTGTACAGAAAAATTGCAAATTAAATGCATTTATTAAATTAGAAATTTTTTTTTTTTTTTTAAATGTACCTATATTATCCTAAAGAAAGCTTTTGCAAAGAATATACATATAATTTTTACATTTTTATTAAACAACATTCACCAAGTAAAGATGATTAAATATTTAAATGCTGTCAGCAAACTTATAAAGATAAAACAATAAGAACAATTAATGAAAATAAATTTAACATATTTATCATTGTTGTTTTGACCTATTGTTCTAATAAAATATATTCCATATTTTAGACAGTTCTAAGACCTGTTTTTTTTACACATGCCATTACATAAATTTGATCTTATTCACAAAACTAATTATTCTTAAGTCCTAATATTAATTTTCTAGTTTTAGTTTTACTTACAACCTAAATCACAAAATAATTAAGACTTTTAAATTTATCTTATTTTAAAACTGAAATTTTATAAATCAATACTTTTTGTATAGAATTGGGGGAAGGGGGACAGAGTTCTTTTAAAGTGTTACACAAGGTAATTGTACTAGTAGTAGGATTTTAAATTTGTTACTCGTAAATTAAATAACATGCATATTTTTGACAAATTTTTTTAAAAATTTACTTTATTTTTAAAAAATTTTTAAAAAGTTTTTCAATTTCCCTTTTTAGAATACTAAATATATTTTAAAAGCTCTTGAATATCTCATTTCCTGCAAAAATGTTCCAAGTCATGTTTTTGTAATGCTTCTACAGTATGCAAATTGTTTGCATAATGAGTAGCAATACAAAAAAAAAAAAAAAAAAATATTCCAAGAAATTATATTTTTCATCTTTTACTCTAAACAATAAGAAATATTTCTATTGATAAAAGTATGTGCAATTATTATGTAAAGAACAAATCTTAAATGATAATAAAAAAAACCCTTAAAATTTGTATTATAATAAAAAAATTTTAATTTAAAGAAAAAAAAATGCCTAATCATTTCTGAACTAACGAAATTGAAATCAACTTTTTTTTTTTGTAAATAATTGAAAGGACAATCATGCATATGTACGTGTGTATGTATATATAGATATTTTCACAAATGTCTTTATTATCTTTCTATTATACTAATTATTACTCTATTTATTGAATTTTTTTAAAGAAATCAAACAGTTGTTCTCTGATGTAAAACCTAATTACTTATGGATTAAATGATTATTAATAATAATTTATACTCAATTTAATTTGTTATGTCTATATGTATTATAAATCTTTAAAGTTTTCTCTGCGATTGATTCCAACATAACAGCATTCATTTTTATTAAATTTTAGATTTTATTTATTTGATGACATTTCTGATTTTTAAAAATTATATTAATTTTTAAACTGCATTATAATGCATAACTATTTGCACTGCTACTATAATGTATAAAAGTGGATGAACATCTCTTTTCTTGCTAAATATTTGGCAATTAACCATTTGAGATTTGTTTGCAGCATCAATGAATTTTTAGATTAATAAAAGCAGATTGCCTCCTTTTTATTAATTTTGGATAAATGCTAAATCAATATTTTTATCATTATTATAATCATATTTGTGTATTTAAAAGCAACGATTATAATGTCTGCCATAATTGAAAGATTGAAGCTGATTTCTAAAGGCAAGTTAAACAGATAGAAATAGTACAAAGAATGTACATGTAAGTATTTAAATCAGATAATATTTCAGGAATATTTAGTTTAATGTAAAAACGAATTGGGATCTGAATTAAATGAAATGCTATATAAAAACTATAATTATGGAGACAATAATAAAGTTAAGTTCAAAAATTCTAATTTTACAACATAAAATCTCAGTGCAAGTCTAATTATTATTTGAAGCATTTTGTACATAAGAAACATTTAATAATAATAAAAACAAAAGAACGGATTATGAATAAATTAAATATATATATATATAATGAGATTTTCAAACGATTTATTCCTACCTAACAGAAAACAACATGTTGTAAGTATTGCTGACATTTTGATGCATTAATATAAATGTGCCAGAATTTTTTTAACACAAACAAAAAGTCAACTTTGTTTTATTCTAGGTTATGGTTTCTTTTTAAGGTATCAGTGTACACATTCCCTACCGTTTGCCACATTAACAGAATTTTAGTAAAAACCTCACAGATAAAAATTTTTTATATAAATAATATTATTCTTGTTAACATCTGTTTTTATTTTCTTATTTGATACTGTATTTATTCTCTGAAATTGACAAAGATTCAAATATGTTTTGACTAGCATGTCTACTATTTTTATGTTAAGTAGTTTACATATATAAATTTTTTTTTAATCTCGAATCTTGGCACAGGAACAATATAATTCCTGACCAAAGGATGATGTCACAAGGAGAGATGCGATGAGCTGATGTTTTCTTTGATACTGATTTCACAAATTATAACAATTTTCATTCTTTATAAGCCTTTAATGAACATTTGATATAAAAAATATTTATATTTATTTGACAATTTTCGTTTTATAGTACTGTAATACAGTATTAAAATAGACAACAATAAAAAACAAACAATTAGTTAAAAGTATCGAACCAAACTATCTCTTTTGTGCTGTATCAAATTTTAAGTGTAATAATTGTCAAAGCGAAAGAATTTGGAAGGCATGGTGGCAAAGAAGCACAACAATATTTTTTTTTCAGAAAAAAAAAAAACTGAACAAAGCAAATAACTCTTTTACTTTATTTTCGTTACCGTTCTCTTAAAATGCAGAAAGACTTAGTAGTGATTATGGTAGAGATGCATCTGTCACAAACACAGATAAACTTCCCACGTAAATGTAATATTTTCTTAGTATTTTAACCCCACCGAAATGGGGTTCCAAAAATTGGTTGAAGCTCATTGATTTGTTCCTCTCCACGGTAATCTTTAGTAAAAGGCGAAAGATTAGCACGAGTTTGAAGAGAAACCAGAGCATAAAAGTTTTAATCCTTTGCCAATTTCTTATTCAAAGCCAGGTTAGAAAAAAGTGGTAGATTGCGATGACTGGAATGTTACATAGAAATTCGCGATATTTTAGTTTCTCTCGGAAATATTTGACAATTTTTTTCTGTATCTTTCACTGAATTCATGCAATTTTTACAATATCGAATACAGTAAAATTATTGGCAAAATGTTCAGTGCTATAGTCATTTTGTAGAACTAAAAATTAACTTCCTCGCATGTATAATACAATACAAAATTATTAATCAATAACAACATGCTTGCGAATATGATAACGATTAAGTTATTTCGATATTAAAAAAATTTGTTTTGTGCGGAGCGCAGGTTAATATGTAATTAATCTTTAAGAATAATAATTCAAGAAACCTTTTTATTTTTATAAACATTGTTATCGCTATACAACATCGGCACGTAAGAAATTATTTAGTGGGACGGAATACAAATTATCAATATTTTGCTTGAAATTTGATGCCTATAAATACTTAAAAGTTATGTATTATTTTTAAAAAATTAAGGTTTTACAAGTATTAAAATTTAAAAATTATACACATATAAGTATCAAATTTTGAAAATTATACTTGAAATGAAGTCTACAAAAAATATCTTAGAAAATGACTTCTTTTATATACAAATGGCGTGAAAAAAATAAAAAGTTATTCATCATTATTACGCCTTTTTTAGGAAGTATCTGGAAAGAAGAAAACTATTCAATGTATGCAATTTATTCGTTGTAGATTTTCGGAGTGCATCGGTCGCTCAGCGACCATAAACCTTCGTCCTGGAAAAAATAGGGTTCTTGTCTATTGGTCTAAGCCCATTGCCAGTGTGAAAAAAAATTTTAAATTTATAGAAAAAGTAGATAATTAATTGAATAAAAATTACAAACTAGTTAAAAATAATGTATGCAATTACAAAAAAAAAAAAAAATGAATAGATGGAAACTATTGATTTAAAAATAACGCCAAAATAGGTTTCCGGCGGAATTGGTCAACAAACAAAAGTAGGTGTTTTATTTGGAGTGAAATCAAAATTCCCTGGCGAATATATCGAAAACAATGATGAACAAAATTCTCTAATTTCTATCTCTCCCTATAATGAGGCTCTACATAATAAAAGGTTTTCCTGTCTGTGAGCAAGTCAAGTACATACTTTGCAGTATATTTCAAAACTTGAGCGACAAATTAACTAGCTCATGTATGTAAGGTTTTCTCTGCTCTTTAAAATTAGGAACCACTCAGATCGAGATTCTTCCATCTCCAAGCCACAAAAGCTTAGGAGTGCGATCATCAATGGCCGCGGACACCGTAAGGCATCCAAATCAGCCAACTTCACGCTCAGGCAGAAACCCCAGATCTCATCATCGTGGTTGGGTTTTCTGCGAGGTTCGGTGAGTGAACCTCTAATCATACTATAGAAATGATCCAATGAAGTATGATCTTGATGCACATAGTCCATCGATTTTCTTATATATAGTAATATATTTTTCTTATAGTGGTAGGTAAATTCGAATTGATACCAATGTATAAGTTAATTTCATATTTCTGGTTATTATTAAATTACATACTGTAGAGAAATTTTAACGTGGAATGGAGCTAAATAGTACTGTTCAAAAGTATAAATTTGAATAAATCATTACAGAATTTTAGTTCCGACGATATAGAATTTCAGTTCCAACGAGAAACATTCTGTATGTGCTGAGAGAAAAACTTGTATTTCCTTCATATAAATTTCTAATTTCATTCAATTTTATAGGCTGAGTACGTTTAGTTCAATATTCTTATAGACAAAATTTTGAATAATTTATTTTATTGCATAAAAAATTCGCCTCAAGTTAATAAACCGACAATGTTAATCAGAAGATATTTCCTCCAGCAGATGGCGCTAAACGTTAATTATAGGTCGTACTTAACCATTACTTAGTATCAAACTATTTCAATAGAATAATTTAAAATGGAACGTTATCATATGGTACCTTGAAAATTTCTTCTTTCTTTTACATTCTTTTTCAAAATGCACAATTTTTTTTAATGGTCCGTGAATTGAAATTTACATAGTTTCAAATATTTTGTATCCACAAAATACAAAATAAGGAAATGATTATTTTTATCATCAACCGATCATAATTGTCTTTAAAATATGCATATTATTTTCATGCGGGTTAACTAGGTCTTAGTTAAGAATAGCATTGCTTTCAATGCAATAAAAAGTTATGTCAGTTTCCTTATTCTTATTGTTTCGGATGACTTTTAATGAATTAATTATTGTTCCGTTTTATTCCAAGGCATATATAACTAGTAGAATCAACTACTAAAATATAAATATAAAAAAAAAAAAAAGCACTTAGAGAAAATTTAAAATACCACTATTTTTTTAGTGCATATAATTTTACATATATATACAAAGTGTCCGTCTAGTTAAATTGTACTCGCTTCGGCAGTACATATACTAAAATTGGAACGATACAGAGAAGATTAGCATGGCCCCTGCGCAAGGATGACACGCAAAATCGTGAAGCGTTCCACATTTTTTTTGTAAAGTGAAAATAAAGTTTCTCAAATAATATATAATATAATTGTTTACGAATATTTTAAGAGTTAAATTCAATTAGAAGAATACATTCTAATAAAATAAATGCAAAAATTTTGAAAGCATAATCAATAGAGTCATAAAATAACATTTGTGTTGAATTTATTTTTCAAGTGTTAGTAAGCAAGCTTCATCAAATGACAGCTATATAAGAATCGTAGCAACAGATAAAAATAATTGTACCCAAAAGCATAAAAAGTAAAAATAATTTTTAAATTTGCAAAAATAGACCAGAAATGTAACTATACTATTCTTGAGAAAGACAAAATTCTAAAGATAAAGCAAAATGAAAATTTACATTCATAAGTGGTTGATTCTATTTATCATTGTTGTTTCAATTTATGTAATTTTCATGTTTAAAACAGTTCTAAGATCTGTTTTAAATTTTTAGATATTCCATTACAAGAATTTGATCCTTATCACAAAATTTAATATTCTTACATTATTCTTATAAATTTTTTGTTTTGCAAAATATGTAATTTTTTTTTTCCTTGCAACTTAAAAACCTTTACACTTAAACTTTTTACTATGGCTTACAAATTCAATGTAAGATATTTCAAAATACATATAAGTAGATTACAAAATGCAATTTCCATACTGCTAGAATAGTTAAGACGTCGAAATCTATCTTTTATTTTAAACTACATTTTAAATGATAGTTATCTAAATGGATATGATTTCTTTAATTGTAATCATATTTTTGTATATCATAGGAAAATAAAAAAAAAATAGTTAACATGAAATATTTTTATTACATAAATTAGTTAACATAAAATATTTTTGACTGTTTTTTTATTTAAATTTTTATATTTTTTATTTAAATTTGTTTTATTTAAAATCGAAGATCAGAAAATAATCTTACAATTTCTCTTTTTTTAGAGCACTTTAATAGAAGATGTATTTAGAAGTTCTTGACTACATCTTTTCATACAAAAATTAACTCTTCTAATTCTTCAATATGCCTCAAGATGAAGCAAATTGTTTGCCTGATGAGTACTTATGATGAAAAAAAATACTCCCAAGAAATGATACTGGTCCATCTAATTTTCCACTCAAATAAAGGTAAACTTAAAATTTTTTTTTTTTTTTACATATTTTAAGCAGAACGGTAATATTTCTGAAGATCAATGTATTTGTGGATGAAAATAACAGATGTAAAATGATAAAAACCTTAACATTTTAAATATTATAAAAAGTTGTTTCAAATTATAGAAAAAATAAAAATATTTTTCAATTGCTGAATTAATGAAATTGAAAAAAATATATATATTTTTATTGCTCAAGTACAAATTGTCTTTTATTTTGTAAAAAAAATTTAACACATACACACACAGATGTAAACATTAAAATTTCTGCATTATCTTTTCATCATTCTGATTATTATTCCATTTCTTCTGAAAGGAAATCAAACATTTGTTTATTAATATGGATTCTTTTTTTTACCTTATTGATTTTAAGATAATTGATAATAATTTATACTCAGAGTGATCTGTTATGTATAATGAACAGAAATCTATAAATGTTTGTTAACTAGAAGTTCAAGATTAATTTATATACAACCACATTCATTTTATTACATTTACTGTTTTGGTTATCTGATTTTTAAATAAATATGTATTGCTGTGATGCATAGATGAGGAGAGATATCTCTTTTTCTTATTAAATGTCTGGCCATGCACCAATTGAGATTTGTTTGTAGCATCAATGTTGTTTGAGATTAATAAATGCAGGTTGTTTTTCTTTTTTACTATATTTGTTAAACCAATAGTTTAATCTTTGATATAATATTTGAGGGCATGATTATATTGTTTGTGATAAATGGAAGACAATAAAACTTATACTTACTGGCAAGTTAACATAATTATAACAAAAAGCTGCACATTTAATTCAGATGCAATTGTCATTTGATCTAAGAGTACTTATTTCAATGTTAAAAATGGCTTTGTATTTGAATGAAGTGAAATGCTAAATAAAAATCAATAATCATATGTAAGAAGATTAAGTTCAAGAGTTCAAATTTTACTATCTGAAATCCAGGAGTGAATGTTATTATGGTTTTAAATATTTTGTACATGGGTGTGCAGAAGATCTACCTCCCGTGGTGCACCTGGTAACACTTTTTAGTGGCTAAAAGATCTGCAACTTGGTATTATTGTTAGATTAATGAACTCTGTCTCAGCATGTTTTGTTGTATTATTTTGTTGTTGTTGTATGTTTTTTTTTTTTTTTTTTTTTTTTTTTTTTTTTTTGCTGTAACTGTTCATAATCTGCCATTGGAAATAAAAAAATATATATATTTTGTACATAAAGGAACATTTGGAAAAAAAAAATATTAAAAAGCAGAAAGCAAAACAAAGACAGATTAAATAAATGAATAAAAATAGGATGTAATACTGAAAAATTTATTCTGACTGAATTCTTCCAAACAGAATATAATATTTTACATGCATTGCAGACTTTTATGTATTAATATAAATATGCTAAAGTTTTCACACAATCTCTGTTTCTTTCAGAAAGATAACATTATTACAGAGCATTTTTCCTACCAATATATTTCAATTGTGCATGTTTCATACACTTTGTGACATTAACAAATGCTAATTTAATTGTTAATTAATGTTTTTTTATTTTAGTTATTTATGTATTTTTTTAGTATTTGTTTCAAAATAACTATGAAACATATGTTGGTTTAGCCTATTATATGTTGGATAAAGTTTTTCAGATTAGTTTTTGTACTAAGTTAGTGTGGCATGTAAGTGACAGATTTAAGGTAATGGTGAAATTTAATCAATTGGTTAGGTAAAAAAGGAATGGTATTGTTATAAAGTGTCAGATCAAAAAATGTAAAAATTGGGTTATAGTCAGGAATTAATGAGTTATGGATTTAGCTGAGTTTTAGTGTTGAAAATCTTTGATGATTACAATGTTTATGGCGGATGAGTGGTAGAATCAAATCTTTTTGGTAGGAGTGTGGAGCTGCATTGTTGTTGTATCAATTATTGTCTTTAGTTAATTTTTTTGAATTTAATTCCAAATGGGCTGGTTCTGATGCAGTTCCATAGCTTGGTGTGTTCTAGAATTCAATGTGATGACAGATGTGTTTTTGACCAAGACGGCTGTATCTTCAGAGTACAAATTTCATCCTCTGAAAATTCATTGAATCTAAAATTGAATATTTTGTCTGTTCTGTTAAAGTAAAAGTTTTCAATTTTATGTTTTATTAACTCAGCGATTGTATTTATAAGTGCCCCTGATGATTACTTTGATCGACATTGATATTTGGATGCAATATATGATTTTTTTTATGTGTGGAGGTAAGCAGTGGTTGTAGCATGATTAATTTCAATTCAAGGCTCAATTTTGACATAATTGTTAGGGAATTTACAAAGTTGCCTATCAGCATCCCTAATTTTTTTCATGAAAAGATTTCTGGAACATAATTGGTCTGTCATCTGAAATGGCTGGGGTGGAGTGTGGTACTGGGTTTAGTGCTGATGTTTATGTTGTTTTCTCCAGTTGGTATTTTCTTAATTGTGTGCATTGGATTAAGGTTTCAATGTTCTAATTATTGTCTACTGTTACAATGACAATCTACAGAAAGAGAGTTGTTAGTTTATAAATGGAATATTTTGATAAATGTACACGGCCTGTGCCATTTTCTTTTAGTGTTTATTTGGTGAATGAGTGTGTTAATATAAAAAAAAGTTTTTTGTTGTTTTTTTCTTATGCCAATGTTTATTCAACTATTATAGTAAATTGAAGAAAGTATTTTACAAGATCCTGTTTTATTTAAAACATATTAAAGAGAATACAGAATATTAAAAAATTTATATTTAATATTTAATTCTCCATTAGGGAATGTAAATATATTCGTATAAAAAATTCAGATCTTTATTTGGTAATTTTCTTAAAAATATAAATATCCAAAAATAAATAAATCATTTTCATTTCATAGAATATTCTAATCCACTTACAAAACAAACTACATAAAAATTAAATCATTTTATTAGTGTTTATTTGTATTAAATTTTTTGAATAAGTATGCATGAAAAAAAAATTACCTAACAAAAAAAATGTATTATCTTCCATCGGCCATGCATAAAATTTTACCAATTTAACGATAATTGTTAAGCAAAAATGCACAATGAACAATTGTTGAAATATTTTGAGCTTAATAATCTTAGTTTTATTTTTGAATCCCCCTTTGTATACCAAACAATAAATTCCCGTTGACCACAACACAATATACTTGACTTGAGTTGAGTAGGTGCTCGCTCATGCTGCTTTTTCTCAATTTATCCAGATGATATAAAAATACTAGACAAAAAAGAAATGAACAAAAGTGTGAATTAAATATTTATAAAAGAAGTATTCTGAAACTCGAATTTCTTGATTTTATTACCTATGGTGCGTCACAAATTCAATTTTTAAAAGTGGAATCGTTGAAAAGCATTTTCCTTTGAATAAGATGGATGGTTATGAAAATGGATAAAACAGCAGATCAAATAGACCATAACGTTTAATAGTGGAACGATGACAAGAAAATACGAAATACAAGTAGTATTAGAGTAGTAAAAGGAATAATCCCTAGGAAGAAAAAATGGGGTATCGCATAGGTGACAGATTAGATTTATTGTTTTCAGTGCCCAATGGGCATTATCATATATATATATATATATATTGAGGAAACAATCAAGTGAATAACTTTTTAAGAAAAGTTATCATAGCAACTTTTTTATCTGTCTTGAAATGCAGTTTATAAGGTTAAAAGTTGAATAATGATCCCAAAAATATGTCCATTACTCCTGCAAAAATTACTTTACCTACTTCTGTTAAAAGAATCTTTTCTTAACTGTTATTTTTTTTAATTTCATCGAAACAGGGTTCCAAAAGTTGGTTAAGGCTCATTGGTTTCTCCTCTCCACGATAATATTTGGGATAAAAGCCAAAGCTCAGCATGGAATACATGTATTCGTTTAAACGAATAATAGTTTAAATAGTTGAAAATCCATTCGATTCAAAAGTATCAATGTCGTAGTAGATTTCCTGTTGGTTATGTCTAGAAACTAGAGAAGTTTTTGCTTTTTATTACTGGCTAACAGAAAACTACAAAATTAAGATATTCACATAAGTTTTTTTTTTTTTTCCCTAATACAACTGGCAAACACTTAGACGGTAGTCATTAATGCCTTGAGGCATGCGCTGCACCGATACTATTTACTTAGCACTACCCAGGAGGTGCGTGTAACTTGAAGATTAGCTACAGACGCGGAGTAACATTACCCCCGCAAAGCTCTACGATTCTGTCAGACCGGGACTTACTGTTTAAAGTGGATTCCGAACAGCTACAAATATGCATGGCACCTCCGGGATTCGAACCCGAAACCTGTGGTACCGAGCGCCAGAGCGCTAGCCACTCGGCCATTCATTAGAAGTTATTTTGGCCCCATGAGCTCTGCCCATGAGAAGTTATTTCTGTGGAAAAATATATATACACAATAACTTTTTGAAAATGAAGTATATAATTAAAATAAGTCCAAAAAAAAATCCATATCAGAAAATTGTCACTGTATCATTCATTGTTAAAACAAAAAGGAATATATAATTCGTGAGAATTTTGAATCTCAAAAATAATTTAGAGGAGAACGTATAACTGTTTGCAATGAGAAAAATATCAATTTAAGACAGCTAATAAAATTCCATTAGTAAACATTTTGAACATCAGTAATTGTTGAAATTTTTGGTTTGACATGTACCCATTGCATTTTCAGAAAAAAATAATTTAAGTGTTAAAAAGCAGAATTTCCCCCTTAGCTTCATAATATTTCAGACTATTGATTTAAAAATTTTAAAAACGATGTTTAATAAACAGATTTAAATACATTTCTTAATTCATTTTATAAATCTAATTTTTTGTTTACATATCGAGATTTCCGAGAAAACAAACTTAAGGGAATAGTACTCCAAAATTGATAGATTTGTGTTGGGTTGTCACTCTGCGGTCATCTACAGATCGGCCTCTACAGTTTAAAGTGGATTCCGAACCAGTCGCAAACATCCAGGGCACCACTAGATTCGAACCAGGAGCCTGTGGTACCAAAGGCCAGAGCGCTAGCCACTTATATGTGGGCGGAATGTTGTTAAATTCCACAGCGTCTTGTGGTCAACCTGTTTCATTTGAAGTGAAACCAGATTTCCATGGGGAATGTCCTGAAGTACCGAACTGTAAACTGTAACCGGACTCTCTTTAATTCCATTACTCCATGTTGTACAAATAGGATTAATTTCGATTAAAGATCTTTTGCTTCATCGAAATATGGATTCATAAATCAAATTAAAAGAACACCACCAAGTTTCCACATTAAAGGTTAAAAATTCATGATACCTATGGTTGGAAATCCAAAAATTCTCTTTTATTTTCAATTTTCTTTTTTTCAAAAGGAATGATCTTAAATAATTATTCACTCGCAACTGATTTGTCTTCGGAAATCCATAGTTTTAAAATAGGGATGAAAGGATTTGTAAAGAACGTGACCATATAATTTTTTGTAAGTTGATATCAGATCGATGGCTATTTCATGTCAAATAACTATCATTATTCACCGTTAAAAATTAATTCAAATGCAAAAGAATCATTTATAGATTTGCGATTAATCCGCTAAAGGAATTTAATACAAAAGTCAACTTATTGATTAAAGAGGGAAAAAATTTACTTGTTGGTAACTAGGAAACTTTTACTTTTAAAAGCTTTTTCCTTGCATCTAAAACTTCTTTTTGTTATCCCACTTGGTAGAAGCAGCAACATCTACACCCAATCCAAGAACCCGTGTGGTCTCATGGAAGGAGAAAAGAGATGGAGGGGGGGACATTTATTTCTTTCATTTATATATATATATTTTATATTTCATTCATTTTTAGTGTTATAAAAAATGAAGTATAAAAATATATATAAACGAAATAAAAAATTTAGTATCATTATTATTATATTGTTTGTGTTTACATGAAAAAGAATAATAGTCAACACAAAAACAATAACTCATTAAGTTTCAATTTTCACTCCAAAAATGTCTATAGTTGTCTAAATCTAATATGGGGATATATAATTTTATATGTGGACCTCGGGTTAGGATGCATTTCCAAAGTGGCCTTCAAGATCATTTGGGTTGGCCACCCCTGTTGTAGACACTGTTTCAAAAAACGAAGAGACTCGA
Organism: Caerostris extrusa; assembly: GCA_021605095.1. Taxonomy (NCBI): domain Eukaryota; kingdom Metazoa; phylum Arthropoda; class Arachnida; order Araneae; family Araneidae; genus Caerostris; species Caerostris extrusa. The sequence continues at coordinate 85,776 of BPLR01007194.1, read as the reverse complement.
TGGCGTTTAGGTATTTTTCCGGCTCCTGGTGGGAATTTTTCCGGCTATCTCTCCCCATACGATAAGTAAATGTGGGGGCGTTCTCCTAAAAGTCCTCCTGGAAGGTCACCACTCTTCAGCGACACGCAGCTATCACAATAGAAGTTGCCCCTCCTTCCATAAGACCACATGGGTTCTTGAACTTGTTCTAGATGTTGCTATCAAGTGATTAGGAAAAAAATAAATAAATGTGATGTGTGTCGATTTCATACATTTAATTCCTAATCAAATATTGTAATGCACGTTGATCTTTATCAAGAGATCATAAACGAAGTATCTTAGAACTCAAATGAAAGAAACTCAAACATAATATATTCAGATTCTAACCGATATATGAACTAACGAGATTCGAATGAATGAATCCCAAAGTGTTATGCACAGGACCTAGTAAAAATATTATTAATAATTCTTTATATATTAATTATTTTTTTTTTTGTTTCTTTTATTCCTAATTTAAATGATAATGAAACATAATATAATAAAATATTTATATTTCTAAAAATGTAAGTTGATTTGTATCTCAAATTAATTCAGTTCTTCAAGCAAAAACTCGTAAAAATATAACATTCAATGAATTAGAGCCAAGGCAACATTTTATCTTTAATCATGCTCTTAAATTTCATAAACAGTACATCGCAATATTCAGTTTTAAATATAAAATGATATGCATTTCTGGCTTTCTTGAGTTAACATCTTTAGTTAACATTCGCTAAAAGTAAACAATTTTTTGATCTCCATTCAATTGCTTGCACTCTGAAAATATAAGAAAAAAACAATTAACTTCTGATCACAGTATTAAATATAAAAATATAATGAAAAACAATAAAATATTTAAGCCAATAATTAATGTGTTTATCATAATCAAAGTTATGTTGAAAATAAATTGCAGCAACCGAGAGAAGGCCTCAAATTTTTACTGCTTTCAATGTATCCCAAGAAAAAACAAAACAAATACTATTATAACAAACTGCTAATAGAATTTGTCAGAGCGCCAATTACGATGTTGCAACAGGGGATCATGGAATGACAGAAGATCGTCCTGTGATCCAACCAATTGCCTCTTACTGACAGAAGAATTTCGTCATGGCCAATAATATACTTTCTTCTATTAATACAACAAGAGTCGACTGTTAACAGTGTACATAGAGCTAATTTGAACAAAATGGATATACTACTCTATCCAAAAAGTAAGACCAATTTTAAATTTTAAATTTCCGGGGCTTATGGAATTTCAATTTTTTTTCTTTTTAGGTTACTGACACTGTCCTCGATACATGTGTAAAATTTGACGTCAAAATACTCATTAGTGTTCGAGTTACGCTTGGCTTTGTGAGAAGCTAAAACTGATTCTGGCGATTTTTGAGATGTCTCAATTAACTGAGCAAAGAACTTGCGTTAAAGTTTGTTTGCGGAAACGTATAGAATGTTGCAGAAGGTATTCGGTGAGCATTCCTATATCGGAAAGAAATGTTTACAAGTGATAGTTCAAAGAAGGCAGAGAACGCGTTGAAGACGAAGAGTCCTCTACTCGACCATAAACCTCAACCGACGAAGCTCATGTCCAAAATATTAAAGATTTGATGCTTGCAAACCGTCGATTTACAATTAGAGATCTTGCTGATGATGTTGGAGTATCAAAAGGATCGGTCAATTCCATTTTGGGCCTCAAACACGTCAAATCTCGATTGGTACCGAAAACACTGAATGCGCTAGTTCACACTGCATTAATTCTTCGTGACGTTTTTGCCAAAAATGAAATCCATATCGTTCCACAACCAGCGTATTCACACCGCGCGACTTTGGCTATTCCCTAAACTCAAAAAGACCACTCCGGGGACACCGTTTTGAGTCGATTGAAGAGATTCAACGAATCGCCGCACGCTTTAAGCGCCATACCTGCCGACGACATTTTAGCATGCATTGAGGATTGAAAAAACGTTGGCAGAAGTAGTGTCCGAGTGTTTACTTTGAAGCCGGAAGTGTTTACTTTGAAGCCAATGAAATAAATTTGGAAGAATAAATAAAGAGTTTTTGAAAAAAAGTAATTGGTCTTTCTTTTTGGGCACAGCAGTACAATAAAACACAGAATGGAAATTTACTTTTTAATAAATTTGAGATAAAAAAATTATTATAAAAGAAATTTTTTTTTAAAATTAGGCAATACCGAGGGAATGTTTTGAATATTAAAATAATAAATGCTATTGAACACATCGAAATAAAAGCGCAACCTTCCTTTAGGCCTGAAAGGCTTAGTGGATAACACAAGGATTTTCGAATTCTACAATCATGTCGAACTGAAAGTTTTCATAAGACGGAGATAAATTTATAAACCGGAATGTCTTTCTGTTGCGTTTGAAGAAGTAGGAAAGAGACGAGCAACTCCCACATGCCATCCTTGGCTTTATATTAGCAAGATGCGATGTTAATTCAATTTTGTAGTGGCAATGTGAAAGGTCCACCGTAATACACTCTAGATCAGGGATGGCCAACACGCGGGCCGCCTTGAATATTTTTTTTCGGTCCGTGAGATTTATCACACTTTTACACAATATATTTCTTATATAATGGCCAAAGTAGTTAAAACCAATGTATTAAAAAAATACATTATGTGTGCATCCATATATTCAAAAATTAACTGCCGAAATTATGAGAAAAAAATTAACTTTGATTTTAAAATAATATTCTTGCGAATGTATGACAGATATTGTCTGTTTTAGTTATGAGTTTACAGTTATGTTTACATTCTGCGAAATTACAGTTACAGTGCGAACAGTACGAGTATTACAGTTTATATTCTGCGAATCTTGGAACATCTAATATAACCGGTTCCTAGTTTCACTTTAGGTGACGCAGTGACCATCCCTAGATACGCACAGTTGATTGCTGATAGCAGAGCAAATCAGACTCTTAGTTCAGGTTGTTAGCGCTTTTGATTCAACTTACACCTGCGAATCGGTTTTTTCGAAAATGAAATTGACCAAACATAACGGACGCAACACCAATTACGATATGCAAATACCCAAATTAAGATCGATTTACAAAAGCTAAGTGAAAGGGTGGAGAAACAAATATGGCACGAGTAAAATAAATATTTTTTAATGATTTCATTTTTTTATTTCGTTTATGTTTACATATTTTTTATGTTTCATTTTTAGAGTTATATATTTCTTTACAATGTTCTTTTTTAGTATCATGGGGATATATAATTTTATATGCGGTTCGTGGAGTTGTGATGCATTTCCAAAGTGGCCCGCAAGATAATTTGGGTAGGCCACCCCTGCTCTAGATAATACTGAATCTACTAAATGTTCAAGTGTAGCTTCAAGTATGACATTCGAAAACAATAAAAAGAATTCAGATGCAGAGAGAATATAATTCTCCCAAAATATTATAAGTGCCAAATTGTATTCATATGGATTTAAAAGAAAAGAGAATTATTTGTAACAAAACATAATTAAATAGGCAAACAAGAAAAGCTCGCTAACACATTGCTAATAGCGTATTATTTATACAATTTATTTTTTCACCCTATAAAATTAAAATCAATTTTTAAATTGAAGCTATCTTCAAAAATATTGATAATAATTGAATATATCAAAAAAACTATTCATTCATTCTACTGTATGAAACACGAATATCTTATAAAGGTACCTTATGCTCAAGCAGCTGGACTTTGATCAGGAATTTCATGGCAGCGATCATCAATGTATGGAGAATTCATTTTCTTATGTCTGAGAGATAATCCACATGTTTACCAAGTAAGTTAGCATCACATAATTCTTTTCCTGCGATTGAATTTTATTTCATGGTCATATACCATATATTTCTATTCCGTTCTTTAATTGAAATGTTAAATAAGCGTTGTTTTATAAATTACTACTCTGAATTTTATCTTGTGTACTATTTTTTCAGAATTAAGAATGGAGATTTTAGCGAGAATTTCAACGAACTTTAATTCCCTAAATTACATTACCAACATCTATGATAGAGCACCCATATTGGAAAAAAATAAAAATTTAACAATAATTTTAATTTTAAAAATACATTTAAAGTGCCATTTTTAAATGTAATTCAGTTACAGCTCTAGCAAGGGCAAGGGTGTTTATTTTAAAAAATAAACTAAAAATTGAATTAATACATTAGTTCAATAAATGATCATCATCATGATCAGTGTCGCAACAGCCCCATGGTGTGCAAGGCCGCTGCCTACTGGCTGTTTCGAGACGAGAGAGTTTTCTTTTTACGGTAGGGTTGTCAACCTCACACCCAACAGACATATTAGACCGGGGGTCTACAGGTTAAAAGGAATTTCGAACTTCTACAAACATCTATGACTCCGCCGGGACTCGAACCCGAAACCTGTGGCACTGAGCGCCAGAGTGCTAGTTACTCGGCCATCAGGCCCCTAAATAAAGGATAATGAAGGAAAATAATAATTAAAGAAAGCAACGATTCAAAAAGATATTTTAATATGATAATGTTATCCACGGGACCTGATGGCCGATTGACTGGCGCTCGGTGCCACAGATTTCGGGCCTCAGCGGTGCTATGGATGCTTGTAGTGGTTCGGAATCCACTTTAAACCGTATGTCTGGGTCTAATATGACTGCAGAGAGTTGGGTTGACAAGCCTACTCCGTAAAAACATCTTCTGGCTCGAAATCTGCAAGTAGACAGAAGGCCTTGGCCCACCATGGGGTTGTTGCGACACTGATGATGATGATGTTATTCTTGCAATTCTGATGAAAAAAATTATATTACAGATTGATAGAATTATGAAAAAAAAAGTTTAATAAATAATATAGATTTGACATTTTTAAAAATGCCTTATGTTTAGTGAGTTGATTGTTTTATGGGTTCATAATTTTTCATGTATTAGTCGGCTTTTCAAATTATTAGAACAGTTTTTGTTTTGATATAGTTCTAAGAACACAAAAGTCTTAATTGCATATCTCTAAAGCAATGACCATATATCATTGCATTTACATTAATTTTAGTCACCTTTATTGCATACAAAATTAATATAACTAAAAGGAAAATGCACAGAATTCTTTTCATTTTTTTAGAAAATTATTATAGAAGTAAGCCTACGATTAATTGTAAATTTGTTCAACTTACTTTCTTAAAACTGCAATAAAAAACTCCAACAATGATCAACAGAATCACAATTAAGACACCAAAACTAATTGCCCAGATAAAGGTAATTCTTTTTATTGAATCTGTAAAATGAAATCAGTATATCTGAATAAAAAAAAGGCGTATTTTTAACTATAGTTATTATTTAAACGCAGCAATATGGGAGAATCAATCATAACCTAGATTTGATAGTCTATTATTGAATTTAGCAAAAATAATGCAAATGAGGATTCCAATTAGTAACATTTATTGCACCAAATTATTGTCATATATTCCAGGTAAAGTAAATATATATAAAATTAAAGATTTAAAATAACACCATAGAAAATGTAATTCACTGGTAACATTTCCTCATTGGCACGACAGTTGGCGAAGGTCGTCCTCCTACTAGCAGATTTTGAGACAAGATATTGTTTCTTTTACAGGGCAGAGTGGTCAGTCCTAGTCTCTACAATCATATTGAACCGGGACCTACAGTGTAAAGTGGATTCCGAACCACTACAAACATCCACGGCGCCTTCGGGACTCGAAACTTATGGCACCGAGCACCAGAACTCTATTCTCACTAAATGTTACTGAGGCTATCAGGCCTCAGTAACATTTAGTGAGAATATTTATCGGCATTTCTATGTTTTTTAATCGGGTATACGTCTGTACGAGAGCAGGAGTCTCGTATAAGCAGAAGATTTGTGTCTAACTATATTTCTTATTTTAAAACTCTTACAATTATAATAAACAATTAAAAATTGAAATAAATAATAGGATTTCTATACTAATAGATGTTTCTATAGCGTTACAAATCAAGTGAAATCAAAATTTTCTGCATAAAAATCCAATTAAGTCTATATAGAACTTTAATAAGTGCTGTTCCCATTTACAGAAGCGAACGATGGACTCTTAACAAAGCAGAAGTTCTACTATCAATATTTGGAAGCAAAATTCCTGAATGGCCGAGTGGTTAGCGCTCTGGCACTCGGTACCATAGGTTTCGGGTTCGAGTCCGGCGGTGCAATGGATGTTTGTAATGGTTCGGAATCCACTTTAAAAGTAGGTCCCGGTCTAATAGGATCGTAGAGCGTTGCGGGGGCATTGTTACTCCGCGTCCGTGGCTTATCTTCAAGTTACACGCACATCAGTCCTTTGAAAAAAAGAAGAAAAAAAATTTCCATCAAAGTTGAAAAGGAGGTGGATGGAGGGATGGATGCAAATTAAAAGAAATATAAATGTTGTGCAGAAAATGTTGTGCAGATCAAGAGGAAAATAATAGATTAATTAATAATTAATAGGTTTAATTTATTAATAAAAGTATCGCGCATATATGTTTTTAGCATTATAACTTTTATAATTAATAATTCAAGTATTGCTTCTTTAGTATTATGCAGGGCCTGAATGGCCGAGTGGCTATCGCCCGGCGTTGGGTACCACAGGCTTCAGGTTCGAGTTCCCGGCGGTGCCATGGATGTTTGTAGTGGTTTGGAGTCCACTTTAAACCGTACGTCCCGGTCTAATAGGATCGTAGAGCATTGTGGGGGCATTGTTACTCCGCGTCCGTGGCTTATCTTCAAGTTAACGCGCCCTGGGTAAAAGTGCAAAGTGAGTAACGTTATGCAGCGCTTGCCTTAAGGCATCCATGACCAAGCTGTCTAAGTGTTTGCCAGCTGCATTAGAAAGAAAAAATAGTTGGAAGCTAAATTCTAAGATCTTCGGTCCAATAAAACAAAATAATTTGTGGAGGATTCTTTATAAACATGAAATACATAGAAAATACGGCAAAACTGATATTGTCAGAATTGTAAAGGCGTTTCGTATTAGACGTCTGGGCCATATATGTTTTAGAAATGGCGGTGCATTTCCAAGCAAAAAGTAACTTTTTCGAGAATCGAAGGAATAAGTTGAAGAGGAAAACCGCCCACTTGGTGGATTTGTGATGTCTTAAAGGATCTAAAGTTAACTGGAGACTATTGAATATTATTGCCCCTTTGTCACCTGCTAGCGACTAGTTGTGTCAGGTGGTTTTGTGTTGTAAGCGTCTGGTGGACGGAGACACTCCAATCTCTTTATATGAATTTTTTTACAATATTAACAATACTTTACGCAGAATAATACATATGGCACCCCTGTGCCTCTTTTACAATATCAATTCTTGGTTTAATAGTTAAAAACCATGAACACATCACATACGGTCCCTGACCTTGTATCTCCCTCAAACGCTCCTAGCGTTCTCCTCGTCGTCTCAAAATCGAACCACTTCTACTTACCAGTTCAACCAGTTTACACCAGGGATGGCAAACTACGGCCCACTGTCCAACTCTTTGCCTCCGAAGGTTCCATCCGGCCCGCGGATAGAATTTCAATTTGCCGGTCCGAGCCAAAAATTAAAAGAAATGTATATTTATATTTCTTTTAATTTGCATCCATCCACCTCCTTTTCAACTTTGATGAAATTTTTTTCTTCTTTTTTTTTCAAAGGACTGATGTGCGTGTAACTTGAAGATAAGCCACGGACGCGGAGTAACAATGCCCCCGCAACGCTCTACGATCATATTAGACCGGGACCTACTTTTTAAAGTGGATTCCGAACCATTACAAACAACCATGGCACCGCCGGGACTCGAACCGAAACCTGTGGTAGCGAGCGCCAGAGCGCTAGCCACTCGGCCATTCAGGCCCTGCTAAAGAAGAACAACAATTGGATATTCAATTCTTTTCAATGAATTCAATATATTTTTGTCTGGTGCGTAGCAAAAATTTATGAATATAATTATCAAGTACTAAGGAAAATTTTTAAAATTTATTAATTTGAAACAACCTATTTTGAACATATACTTTTACTTTATTCACATTTATATTTAATTATTTTGAATAAACAAATAAAAATGTATATTATATGCATATTCAATAATATAACAATTAGTAAAAATGAATATTAAATAAATATAGCATATTATATACACAAATATATATATTACTTATTAAAATAAATTATGTATTATTTTGAATAAATAATATATAACTTTTAAATAAATAATACATGATGAATATTACTCATAAAATTTTGATAAAACAATTATGTTTGATAAAAATCGTGCTTATTATTTTAAAGCTGCTTAAACGATTGAATATCCTCAAGTTTTAGTATAGTTTTTTTTGTCAGTCTACGGTCTTTTTTTGCATACTTTTAGACTAATTATACGACCTACAGATTCCGAACCACTAACAAACACCCATGCCACTGCTAGAATCGAACCTTGTAGTCTGTGAACCAAAAGCCAAGCTTGCCCGTCAGGTCGCTCAGAAAATAATTTTAAAGCGATATAGAAAATTTTTAGCTGGTGTTTTGAGCAAATGTTTTAAAATAATATTTTTTTTTTTTCAAATTTTAATCGAATATGATCTATTTGGATCAAATTTGGTGATTGAGAATCCATTTTAAAATCTCGAATTAAATCGACCAATCAGATATTCAATGCGATATGCTTAGCATTGTTATTCTGATAGTACCTGAATTTAACTGTAGACCAAAAAATTTACGACCGATTATTTTAAATTTTCCTTTTAAGACATTTATATACATTTATTGATCTCTGGTCCAATAAATTCGAACTTATATGTTCCCAGGAATGTTATATACTATTTCACATTATAATTTCTATCTCTGTTTAACGAATAGAATAAGTTACTAGTGAATCACATCTTTGCTGATAAAAGTACGTATTGTATAGTATTTTTTTTTAATTTGAAAAGAGTTATTGAAACATAATAATTTTAATTTATTAATATCTGATAAATAAGGAATGACTTTATAAAGGGGAAAATAATTGTCGCATTCTTTATTCCCATATTAAATATCGATCACAGATGATTATTGAAGCTATGCATAATAAATATGCTTAAAACTTTATTAATTTAAATGAGTCTCTTGCCTTGATTATTAATACAAAGAAAATTAATTCAAAAACAAAAATTAGATTAAGAAATGTAAATGTATTGTTAATGTAGAACAACTTAACTTACATATTATATACTCATTCTTCTCATCGCACAAAAACCGGAGTAAGGTCCTTCATAACTAGAAATATAAAAATATAAAACGAAGATATTTAAATTTTTTTGATTTACATATTTCAATACAAATGTTTACGTAAATATGATGATTTAAGTATGATAAAATTTATATATAAAATTTATAAAAAGATAAAATTTGAATTGTTAACAATCTAAAATCTAATCTTAAAATAAACTTCAGAATTGGAATGATGAGAAGTTTATGCAAAAACAACTACACTAGAATCGTATTTTACTTTTCATAAAATGTAAACTATTTTCAACCTCAATTAAAATCAAAGAACCAATAAAATTAAATTAAAAATATCACGTGATCTCTATGTTGATTCGGCAAAATACTTTTATGTATGCAAAATTACTCATAAATCAAAATGAAAAATTGTAAAATTCAAGTATATTTGTGTTAGTATTATTTTATATTGAAATGCATTTCTGCCATGAGTGTTTTTGTTTCTATAGTATTCCAAATAAGAACACTTTTTATATTATTGAGAATATTTGGCGATTTTTATTACAAGAATTCGTGGGAAAAATGAATGAACAAACTTGCACGCGAATCCGTCCGTTCCCGACTTTATACAAGCGCCATGCACGCATTTGTTTGGATTACAAACATCTGAAAAACAAAATTATGAAATGGATGAATGCATTTTGCTGTAAAACATAAATATTTGGGTAAAAAGAACTATAGAAAAATAAATTACAGTTTAAAAAACTAAAACACGCTTTTAGAGCAATCAAACTAAAAGTAAAAAATAATTGTTAACATAAGAATAAATGACTGACGAGAAATGATGTCACTGTTCTAAAAGCGTGGGTGCTTTGTATGACATTTTTAAACTAACTCTGCATTTTGGAATGAAACGAGTGAAAATTATAACGATTGATATCGAGCACCCCACGCTTTTAGAACAGTGACATTCATTTTATTCTTATGTTAACAATTATTTTTTACTTTTTTAGTTCGATTAACTCTAAAAGCGTGTTTTTTAGTTTTTTTTAAACAATAATTTATATTTTTATTACTTTGAGTGTCGACATGAAATAACTTTCCTATTTTAATTTAAAAAGTTCGAAGTTATTTGAAAGATTTCCCACACATTTGAAATAAAACCTTGATTGAGAAATCATTATTGCTGATTATAAATTGGCCAAATTATTTTAAAATTGAATATGATAAGTCGCAAGAACTGCTCGAAATTGTGCATAATTGAGCAATTTGGGAATTACGTTGAAGCGTTTTCTTTCTATACTCAAAATTTCTTGCTCAAACTACTATTGTATCAAAAGATTAAATAATTAGACTATAATTTATTACTCTAAAAGCGTGTTTTTTAAACTATAATATTTAAATGAGGTCCCGGTATGGAGGACTGAACTATATTTCTTACAATAATTTAAGTGTGAGTAAACAAAGGCTAACTGCGAATAGGTCGAGCAAGCCAGGATTCGAACAGGGAATCTCCTGATCCGTAGTCAGGCGCGTTATCCGTTGTGCCACTGTCCCACGTATAGATTTGAATGTCTTAGGTACTTTCATTCTACATGGGTTAAATTGCTCTTCATAAGTTAAAATAAAAATCACTCATCCTGGCGATCCTAATCATGATGAGATAATAAACTTATCAAAATATTTTAGTGTCGTCAGTCCTTGATAAATCTACAACGTTTAAATTAAATCTGACCGCTTAAAGTAGGGCAAAATCGTTCGTCGAGTATTAAAAATCGATAGATTCTGGCAACTAAAACATTATTAGCAATTCGAATTGGCGAAGATTGGGGACGCCTTTTTTAATTTTTTGGCCATAAAAGCGACTTCTTGAGGAAATTTTAATCACCAAAATATGCATCCCTAAATATTAAATATGTTTAAATATTTAAATGAATAAGAAAGCAAGACTCAGCGTTGTCACTGAGCGGTGTCTTAGTGACAACGCTCGGCGTTGGTGAGCATTAGGGCGGAGGTTCCATCCGCTGGCGGCTTTGTTGTTGGCGGCAAAAAAGCTAAGCCATTTTGACAAAATAAAAATTTAATTAATCCATAATAAGAGGATGATCTGGTTAGGATGATAGGGGTTATGGCGTTAGATTTAACTAAGAAGACCAGTTCTTAAATCTATCAAGCGGACATCACTATAATTTCCGGACATTGCAACAACAGCTTCTATCATCCAGAGTCAGTCTGAATGTGAGACAATTATTTATTTATTAGTCGCAAATACGAGACAATTATTTATTTATTAATTTACAGCATGATTCTAAAATCCTGAAAACGAACCAACACCAGAAACACCTGTGTCTTTGCCGGTAAGTATCATCATAAATAAGTAGACCAGCAAGTCTTTCTGTCAATCTCGAGGCTTTGGTTTGTCATTCTATGGTAATTTTGTACACAATTTAGGCTAATTAGACAGATACCTTCAGTTTAACGTGGATTCCGAACCACTCACATACATCCATGGCACCGCCAGGATTCGAACCTGAACACTGTGTAAAAACTCGGTACCAAAGATCAGAGCACTAGCCAATTAGCTATCATGCTGCATCATTCTCGAGGAGAAAAAAACCCAGATGCTACCTTTTGGGTATGTAGTTTTTTTTTCAAGTTATGGTGACAAAAATATGGATGCAATGAAGGGAACTACCTGTCCTACCTGTGACTACTAACTGAATAGTAGCCTTTGGTAACTCTGGATTTGCTATCTGGCAGTAGCAGCAAATGATCTCAGGTCCAAAAACGACCAACATTGGAAAATCACAAAATTTGTTTTGTTAATTTTGTTTTTAAAATTAATTAAAAATTATTTTTAATTACAAAATTAATTTCAAAATTTCAAAATTTAAATTAATTATTTTTAAAATTAAATTAATTATTTTTAATATTTAAAAATTAATTTTTTTTTTTTTTTAAATTTAATTTTTAAAAAGAAAGTGAAAATAACCTTTTTTAATTCTTAAGAGATTAGTCAGATTGATTTCAAATTCCAACATGATCATATACTAGGATATCCTGTGATATTTCAAAAAAAAACTCTATATTTTATGATTAAAAAAGACCACATACCTGTATCATTAGTATCATCATAAGACAGAGTATCTTGAAATATATTGTCTATAATGTAATTTCATCCCCCATTTTCACTGTAGTTAGAACCATCGAGTGTATCATTTGATAAAACTATAGACTCTGGCTTGTACATAAAATTCCTCCCTAATTGCAAAGAAAACGCAAAAAATATATATAATACTAAGAATGTCATTTTAAAAACCAATTATACTGCTATGCTAGTCTAAAACTGTATCATAGATATTATCGTTATTTAAATTAAGCTATGTTTATCAATTAATCGTTATCCCAATACGTTATCGTTGAGAGTAAGAAATTATTTAAAGAACGATATGTTATTTTAATGTTTTTTTTGCGTTTGTGATAATTCCAAGCTACAACGAACTTTAAACGAACTTAAGCGAAAACTAATAAGATAAATCTACAACTCAATTTTCATTTTGATAACGCAGAGGTGAATAAAATATTTTGTAAGATTTCCAATTGAGTTATTTTCTATTTAAAAAAGAGAAAGATTCCTTATAAATGAATGACATTTTTTTTAACACACTTTTATTAGTTTCACCTCTATGTTTGTTTGTTTGTAACTGACTCTTTGGGCTCGATTTTGCCCTACTTTAAGCGATCAGATTTAATTTAAACGTTGTAGACATATCAAGGACCAACGACACTAAAATATTTTGATAAGTTTATTATCTAATCATGATTAGGATCGCCAGGATGAGTGATTTTATTTTAACTTATGAAGGGCAATTGAACCCATGTAGAAGAAAAAGTACCTAAGACATTCAACTCTACTTGGGACAATGGCACAACGGATAACGCGCCTGACTGCGAATCAGGAGATTCCCTGTTCGAATCCTGGCTGGCTCGACATATTCGCATTTAGCCTTTGTTTTACTTACAATGAAATTATTGTAAGAACTATAGTTCCAGTCCTCCGTACCGGGATCCCATTTAAATATTATAGTTTAAAAACACGCTTTTAGAGTTATCAAACTAAAAATAAATTATAGCTTAAAAACACGCTTTTAGAGTTTTTAGTTTGATTAACTTTAAAAGAATGTTTTTAAACTATAATTTATTTTATCTATTATAAGAGCTAGTACATTTAGAATAATAAGGATTTTAATTTTACAGCATCATTGATCATCGTGCTTATCCACCTTATAACAGACATAATTTAATTAAATGTCATGTAATTCTAATAAGGAAGAAATCAGTTTATCAATTATCGAAAAGTTTATTGCATGCTACATTTATATTTAAAAATATTACAAATTACTGAATTAAAAGAACTTACTAATACGATGATAATATCTTTCCACCATACATTTTTTCACATTTTTTTACACACTTTTCATTATAAATTTACTTAATATAAAGAATGTTTATGTTTCCCGTTTATGAAATATGGCAAAGGTAAATACAGTAGAACCTATGTAAGTCGAACTTCAAGGGAGACATTAAATAATTCGAGTTATAGAGTTTTCGACTTGTGGAGGATTTCGACTTATTCTTATATTCTTTTTCACTTATGGAGGATTTCGACTGATTTTGCAAGGAAATATTCGACTTGTAGAGGTCTAGATTCTTTCTAACTTATTTTGAGTTAGAGAGGTAAAATAAATAAAAATTTAAGTTACAGAGGTAATAAACATGTTTATTTGCAACTTGCAAGTTATATTATGTACTACAATAAAAAATCAAAATATAATTCCGAAATAATTTCAAATGATCGAGTTGTAAAGGTTGTCAAATCAAACATTGCTAATGTTCGAGATACAGAGGTCCAATTTTTTTTTTTTTCGAGTTACGGAGGGAAAATATGTACCAAAATGGCTTGTAGGGATTGACTAATTATTTCGACATATAGAGGGTTGAAATTTCGTGTAATGGAGGCTTTGGGGTTTGAAGAGACGGGAACAAAAAAAATTTTTTCGAGTTTTGGAGGTTTTCAACTTATCGAGGTTCGACTTAAAGAGGTTCTACTGTAATAGATATGTTATAAAAGGTCTTGTTGGATGACTATTTTATTATAAATCTAAGTCTTGTTATAAAGGATAAACGAGGAAAATAGTCATTTTCAAAATGCCCTTTTACGACCGAAAGGCTGTAGGTTCAACCCTGATCTGCGCCTTTAATCATCATTCCTATCAGAGATTATTTCATCCCATAAGTGATCTACACATAGATGGAGGGAAAGGGGGCGGCTTCTGTTGTGGTGGAGCACCTGTAGGTAGAAGTCTGACTTTTTGCTCCGTGACGCTCTTACAGTCATATGAGACTGGGAACTACGGCTTAAAGTGGATTCCGAACCATTACAAACATCCATGGCACCGCCGGGACTCGAACCCGAAACCTGTGGTACCGAGCGCCAGAACGCTAGCCACTCGATCATTCAGGCCCTCACAAGTTCTTACAGATCCAGATAGGAGTTTAAGGCCCCTTCGGGGCCAAGGTACCGACATCCTGAAAAGACGACGCGTTCTTTTTGCTGGCAGTCTTTGATATAATGCTCGCCACCGCATATCAGCCATCTTTACTTGTAATTACAATTATTCGATGAATGGTGAAAGAAATTACAAGAAAAACACTGAGTTTCCCCAGGTTTTCTATTAAATTTCTCGACTCTCACCGTAAGGTTGAGAAGTCGTTTGATATCAAAGATCTTTTCGTTTTCCTCACAGCGGAGGTAAGTAAGCTGCCAGACTGGGATGCGAGCCTTGGTTTTTAAGTTGGAGAGCTGAATAACTTTGTCGATTTTAAAACCTAACTCCTTTAGTGCTTCCGTGTAATTAATCGGAAGTCCTTTCAGAACGACTTTCAGAGGTCGGAGTAATGACAAAGTACTCCATGTTAGTTGCTCTTAAATAGACGGTGATGTCTCGATGTTGATCCGCATCGGCGGGAAAAATTTCTAGATGCTCGCCGGCAAGTTTTAATTTGATGTCACCATTGAAAGCCTCTTTAATTTTCTTCAGATTATCTGCTTGCCTGACCATAATGGGAGGCATTTTTGGCTCAATTGGGACGTTTTGTTCCTCTCCAGCGACAGCCTCATCTACCTTTAAATTTGAAAATTTATTTTCTAATCGAACTTCCTTTTCTGTTTCATTAACAACTAATTTAGATGTGTGCCGTTTAGACGGCACGAAAAAGTTATCATTAGCAGTTGCTCTTTTTTAGATTTATTATTTAACTTATCATTTCTGTGGAGACTGCAATTAGTTACAGAACAGACACCAAGGCCACTTACCGTTTGCTACAGCCGCTTGATTTCTTCTTCCAGGTTGAGGACAGCTTGATGCGCTCGTAAAACGTCATCAGGTTTGGTACATCCCAGGTCGATATCACGACAGAGGCAGTTCTCAGTGCCTGCAGCTGTTTTGAGCTGGGTCTGTAGACCTTCAATGCGTTTACTATGTATCTTTAACATAAGTTTATACAGGCTTACAGTTTATACAGGTCGGGTTTTCAACCCTTTCTTTGGATCGTGCAGTCCCACAGAGAAGGGCTTTCACCACATTTCAAGCAGCGTTGATCGAAAATTGCAATTTTGACTCGAATGGAGAAAAAATTGCAAGAAAAAAACACTGGGTTGCGCCTGTTTTCTTGTTAAATTTCTCAATTTTAACGTTGAGATACAAAAGTTTAGTAACTTCGAAGACCGGATCTGTAATAAGTTAGCTGCCAAGACGGGCATAGGGTTTTTAGGTTTTAAATTATTCAATTGGATGACTTTTCAATGTCAAAGCCTAATTCTTTAAGTCCTTCAGCGATTTCGTTAACATCATAGTTTATAGGCAGACCCGTTAGGACTGCTTTCAAAGGGCGTTGGTTTTTGGGAGTGATTACGAATTATTCCATCCCAAGTTTTTGTAAGAAGGCAGTGGTCGCCCTGTGTTGTTCAGTATCAATGTTCAATATTAAATCTGCATGGTCAGCATTAGTATGAACATTAATTTTAGCCGTATGGTGGGCAGATTGTGCCAAGATAAAAACTTTTATGATTTTACTATGTAACAGTTGGGCTGAAAAGACCCCATTATAAACAACATGATTTTGTTTGCTTTAAAATGCGCTTATAGTTTTTGTTTTGCTAATCATTATAATTTTTGTCTGATGTGTAGTTACCTTATGCCTTCCTAACACCTTGAAATAATTTAAAATTGAATTCATAAAACATCGTAAAAGTTATTGAAAGGTTACAACTTATTTTTCATACTAACTTCAAATATAAAAAGTAATAATAATGATGATGATTTCCACATTTGGTATATAATCATTAATATCAATAAAAACATCATCTGTTTAAATCATCAAGAATTATAAAGAATTTTTATAAGAATATATACAGATGTTATACGTTATTAGAATTATTAGAACCTAATTAGAATAATGAAGTAAATTTATTTGATATGATATTATAGCTGTCACGATCGACCGTAGTAAAAAATGTTTATTACTTTATTTGATTTAGTTTATGTTTCTTTTACATTAAAAAATGCCACACGTTGTAACATTACAATGTTTATACCTTGAAAGGTTTCTCCATGAATTTCCCATTTTTCACTAATTAAAAAAAAAAAAAAACATTGCAACTATATCGTATTTCGATAAAACATTTCATTCTGCTTTTTGTAAGGAGTATCTTTAATGCAATATTGCTGTTGTGTAAATTTGAATAATTTATTTTATTGTTTGATAAATTCGCCTCTACTGTTAATGATGTGATAACACCAATGTTAATCAGAAGTATTTCCTCCAGCAGATGGCGCTACGCATTAGTTAGGTTTGGTTTATCGCTCTACGGTCATCTTGTGCACACTTTAGGCTAAACAGACCGGGGCCTACAGTTTAAAGTGGATTCCGAACTACTCACAAACATCCATGCCACCGCAAGGATTCGAACCTGAAGCTTGGGATGCCAAATGCCAGAAGAAATTCTACACATATGATTAATAAACAAACTTAAAATGTATTGGTTAAGATCAACGCGTTCGGCTCATTGGGTCTGTTCGCTTGTATATACTAGATTGCACAAAGTTTTGTGCATCGAAAATGAAACCTTCAGAAAAATAGATTTTGATGAACTTATAGAAGAATTCTGTGTGAAAAAGTTTAGGAAGAAATTTTTCTAATCTACTATTTCGTTTTTAAATGCATACTTGGAATGAATCAGTTCTTAAATAAAATAACTATTAGCATAAAATTTAATGTGATATACAATTTGATATTTTTTTGTGATCTGGATTTTGTTTGAATAAAGTTCAATTTTTGGTTTAGTTTAAAGCTTAAAATTCATAATAATTCATACTTAAACTTTAAATGCGAAGTATTATAAAATAATTTTATCTGAATCAATTAATCTTCAATGTATTGAATATATTTAATATAAATTGATAGAAAATATAATTTTTATTGCACATTTTATTTTCGTAGTCAAAGATTTTTATTATTTGAGTTTTGATTCTTTAAAAATGTTGTGTGTTGTGTTTGATTAGTTATTGTTACAAATACTATATAAGGTGCTGAGAATAAATGTCCAATAAGTGTTCTCGACTTATTATTTATTATCCGTGGCAAATTTTTCTAAAGATTAGTACCAATCACAACATGTTTAATTTAACATATTGATATATATCACAGTAATGATGTATTTTATTATCTCATTTTAACTTTGACATTCTGTCTTAATTGTAATGTTTTTATTCTCTGATGTTAGAACTTTTATTCCTTCTCTGATTCATTTAATTTTTCTAACATTTGGCAAAGGGCTTGACCACAAGTCACTGCTCACCATTAGCCAAGTAGAGGTGTGGTCGCTGCGCGACCGAGGCACTCCATCAAGTCACCAATAATTCATTTTATTATCTCTCATGTAATTTACAAACTTAAAAATGGGAGGTGAAAGGGCCTCATTAGTGGAATAGCCTAGGGCCTCTTTTCATCTAAATCCGGCCCTGACCACACTATTTAATTAAAAAAATTTTTGAACAATATAAAGAGGAAAATTGGAAAAATAAAAAATCATTTTAGCAACTAATGCATCCAGAACCCCAACCAAACACTCTGTTTCTTGCATTACTTTTTCTTTTAAAAAAATTAATCTGTGTCGATCTCAAATTACAATAGTATTTTTACAGGTGAAACTCTCGCATTGATTTTATCCATTTCCACATATTTACTCGAATTACATCATTATATCATTCATCATCATTATCTCTCTTTGCCCTTCGAGTTCTGCAAAATTGTAATTTTAAATCCACAAGAGTTAGATAACTGCTTGGAAATCATATGAAACAAAAACTCCATTTTATCCTTACAATTCGTCTGGACGCCATGTCACGTTAGCGTAAATGAAAATGAACAAGCAGACTTCTTAGCAAAATCCGCGTCAGATGCAACGGATTTTAAATTGGATTTCACCGGAAGACACCATACAAAAAAAAAAAAAAAAAAAAAAAAAAAATTTAAACCTCAGAAGAACAATGGAACAAAAAGGAAAATACGCATTGATCGCAATACGACCTGTTGCATTTAAATAGTATCAAACCAACTCATAGTCTCTTACCTATCAATAGAAAAGACGAAGTACTAATTTCAAGTTTTCGCACCAAAACCTATACTTCTAAAGTCAGACTCAAAAGATTTGGATTAGCATATTCCCTACTATGCTCAAGATGCAAAAAACCCAAAACGAGGAACATATTTTATTCCAATGCATTAAATATGAAGTGCAAAGAGAAGAGCTTAAACAGGCTTTTGGATATAAAGTCCTATCCTAATATTGGTTATTTGATGCGACGAACCTTATTATAAAACTATAAGTATCACTAATTAATTTTCTACGAAAAATAACGCAGTTTGTGTGAATATACTAACCTTTTTGTATTATTTAGGGACAGAAGTTCAGCACGACACCACATTTCGGTGCTTTTCATTAATACTTTAAGAATCAGTTAAAGTCCACTGACTTGACTTGACTGACTTGACTTTGAGAGTTATGCTCGCGTTAGCTGCTTTATCTCAATTTATCCAATTACTCTTGAGAAAAAAAAAAATCAGAAAAAAAGAAATAAGGAAAGATAATACAAATAAAAACAGAACTAAAATTTCACTGATTATCTGAAGATCTGTTTTTATTTTTATTATCTTTACTTATTATAGATTATTGCGGAGATCCTTGGTCACTATCTCCTTCATTGTAAAATGTTGAAACATAGCGGTGGTCCCATGCCCTTTGAGTTAATAAGCAAAATAGATAATTAAATGCCCTTTTTTAAAAAAGAATTATTTATTTAATAAAATTATAAAATGAAAAATAACAACAATTTCAAAAATGTAGATGTTGATGATTATCTTTACTTATTTCTTTTTTTTTTATTATAATTATTTCTCCTCAAGAATAATTGGGTAAATTGAGACAAAGCAGCTAACTCGAGCATAAATCTCAACACGCAATATGTTCGCTTGCGTTTCGAGTAGATAAAGCATTTTTTTCATCAAACGGGGAAATTCCCTTTGCCAGCCACTTGCTGTTCCAGAAGCGTTTGGTTGTCTGTTGTGCGTATTGTTTCCAGTCAGCGCCGAAGATAATTGACAAATGGCGGTAGACGGTTGTGCAGAAGAAAAGTGTTTTACATTTACGTGGAAATTAGAGAACATGAGTTATTGTTGGCAGGAGCAAGGAGTACTTCTTGACAGTCCCAAATTTGTTGTGGACGCATTGGAAGGAACGAGTTGGGCATTGGCATTGTATCCAAGAGGAAACGAAAATAGAAATTACATCGGATATTATCTTTATAGACACATAGGTTGCAGCAGTGTGAACGACATAGAAATAGATTTCGTGCTGTCATTCATGGCTGCAGATGGTTCCTCCCTTCATGGTGTTAAAGAAATTAAAAAAATGATGCCGAAAGGTGATGGTTACGGTTGGCCAAAGTTTGTGACTAGAGAAGAAGTATTTTTTAGCAAAAGATCCCGTTTCTTGCCAGACGATACGCTGACGGCTCGCTGCAGAATGTGGCGGAGCGACGGCAGGACGACAGAAAACGGACAAAGTTACGCTCGCACCCGCATAGGTGTGGAAACGAGATCTGCCGTGTGGAACATTGATGAGTTCAGCCAATTAGAGCCGTACAAGGCGATCACCTTTCCGATAAAATCATCTACTGCAAATATAGAACTGATGAATATGATTCTTTATTTGACAGGTGGCCAAAAATTCGAGGAGGTGCTTCATTTCAAACTCACTGCTCGCGATCCAAGAATAAAGATGTCTACGATCCAACTGTTTCTTTTGGACAATGCAGGTGGCAAAAGAGAATGCGTAAAGGGTGAAGTTTTGTTTAAAGCTCCCGAAAACCTGCAGAGGCAGTTGACGTTTCAGACGACGAGGAAGAGACTGATGGCCTCGAAAGACGTTTATTTGCGCAACGATGTCCTCTCTGTGCTGTGCGAGTGCGCCTTTTCCCCTGGAGTCGTCCTGGAACAAATAGAGGCAGTTCGTTATGGCGATAATGACTCAATACCTGAACAACCACTTGCTAATCTTGCAGATGAGTTCTCAGTTTTGAAGATAAACTTGAGATCCTCATTCGAAGATGGTTTCATGAGTGATGTGAAACTGAAGACGAAAACCTGCTCGTTTCCCGCCCACAAACTCATACTCAGTGCTCAGTCGCCAGTCTTCAAAGCCATGTTTTCCAGCGACATGAAAGAGAGCACGTGCGACATCGTCGACATCCCAGATCTGGACGATCATACAGTGAGGCGAATGCTTCAATTCATGTACACCGCCGGCGTGGATGACCTGGGGTGGTGCAGCGCCTCCAACCTGTATGCAGCTGCTGACAAATACGAAGTCCTCACTCTGAAGGAGAAGTGTTCGTCCTACTTGAAGGCCAACCTAGGACCCAGTGAGGCCTGCGAGGCCCTCATTCTCGCGGACCTGCATCACGACGTGGGTCTCAAGCGCCTGGTGCAGGAATTCATCTTGAATCATTCCTGGGAGGTGATGAAGTCTGACGAATGGAAGCAGATGATGGAAACTCATCTGGAATTAGCGGCAGAGACTATGTATCTAAAATACAAAGAATAGGTGAGTTACTTTCTTCTTTTTCCAATAAAGAAATTAAAAATGACTATTGAATTAGCACATTTAACTCATTAACTATTCGATTTGTTGTATGCATTATTGTAGTTCTGAATTGCATATACATACAGCACAATGCATACGTTTCTAACATAATTGATTTAATTATTTTTTATACAATTTGTGCATTAATTCCGTTTTTTAATTATTGATGTTATGGTATACATTACTAAAATTAAAAAAAAAAGCAGTTAGTCTCAGTGCTATAACTATACCCTCTGAGGTCCTTGACAATTTTCTGGACGAGGGCCCCTCAATGTAAATTATCATAATTGTATTTTCTTTTTAATAAAGTACTATCTAAAGGTGTCTTTAAGGTTTGCAATATCAATTTTCGATCATTTGATCATTTAGAAC
Organism: Caerostris extrusa; assembly: GCA_021605095.1. Classification (NCBI taxonomy): domain Eukaryota; kingdom Metazoa; phylum Arthropoda; class Arachnida; order Araneae; family Araneidae; genus Caerostris; species Caerostris extrusa. The sequence goes on along the minus strand of BPLR01007194.1, from coordinate 63,950 downwards.
TTTAAAATGACCTTTATCAGTAATGTATGACGAAAATGTCATTTTTCCATGCCTATTTCGGTCACTTCACTTTGGTTTTGATTATGTATATCTCTAGTACAGGGCTGTGATGGCTCTGGATCAGTGCAATGATTCGGCTAATTTCTTCATTTTCGCCTCACTGTTCGTTTGTGTAATCTTCACTCTTAAAATATTGACTTATTTTAGGCAACTACTCATTTTTTCCCCTTCAAACTCAATCTTTCTTTTCGTTGTTCACTCCCACTAAGATACTTTTTATTACACCAGACGTGATATTATCTACTTTCAACAATTAATTACTTAACTTTACGACTGATCGTGGATCCGATGAAACAAAAAAGCAAAATAATAGCGACGCATGGATAATCCACGAAACAAAGGACTTCCCCACTTTTTGGAAGTTTTTCGACTGCCAACAAGAATTCTCACTTTTTACATTGTAAGTACTTATTCAAGAAAAGAGTAATTTCATAGCAAGTGAATTGTATACGTGGCGATTTTAATGCTCATCACACATCCTGGAGATGTAAACGTGATGATAGCACGGGCACTGCACTCGTTAAATTTCTCATCCAAACCGGTGCAGAAATATTTGCTCCACCCACTCCCACTAGGATAACTAACACCTTCTCTTCAACTATTACTTAACCCTTCTAAATAATTTCCATGCTCCCTTCACAATTGAATCACTCCCCGAACTGTCTTCCGACTATAATCCTGTCTTAATAGATTTTTCTGTCACTTACGAACCTTTAAATATTGTGCGAAATGTATCTATTAACTGGAACAAATTCCATAACATACTCTCTCACTTCACCCATGAAAATCTTGATTTAGATTCCACTCTAGCAATCGACGCAGAGGTAAATAGAATAACAGAATTAATCCATAATGCTTATACTAACTCTTCTAATCCGATAAAAAAAAAAGAACATTAACTTCATCCCACCGTACATAAAAACATTAACAACGCAACAGAGCTAGAAAAAATTGTTAGTTTTTCCGTGATTACTCAACGAAATATACATACAACAGAGCACAAACCAGGCTTCGACGAGCTATTCACTCAGAACACTTGCACCAAATCAATTAAAAGGTAAAAAATATAAAGTAAAACGCTTAGCTCGCCGAACTCAACTCCTATTACAAAAGATAAAGAACCCTCGCGGATAGTCTTCAGAATCAACCAAATAATCTTTCCGATCCTCATACTAACCTTACTGTCAGTAATTCCATTCGTAATTTAAACTCTTTCCAAATCCTCAAAGTTTCTGTGACTATATTTATGATTATATTTCTAACTTTAAAATTAATAAAGCTCCTGGTTCAGATAATATAACTAATAAAATGTTAAAAAATCTTCCCTTTAATTTTATTTCTCGTATAGCCAAGTTAATAGATGCAATTTTCAAATTAACTTACTTCCCATATATCTGGAAAAAGCCGTTGTCCTACCAATTCTTAAGCCGGGAAAAGACCCTTCTGATCCCACTAATTACCGACCCATCTCCCTCCTTTCCACTTTAAGCAAATTAACTGAATTTATTATTCTTAAAAAAAAATTAATGCCCATCTAAATAAACATTCTATCATGATCCCCCATCAATTTGGTTTCACTCCTAAACTATGTACTTCTCAGATTAACGGAATTGATCACTGAAGGTCTATCCAATAAACTGCTAACAGGAGTCGTTTTTCTTAATGTTGCCAAGGCTTACGACAGGGTCTGGGTCGAAGGTTTACTACACAAACTACACGCTTATAAATTTCCACTTTATTTTATCCTCTTAATTCAATCGTATCTAAAAAATAGGACTTTCACAGTTAAAGTTAATAATTATTTCTCTTCACAGAGGCTTATCAATACAGGCGTGCCCCAGTGCTCCCTGATTGGTCCGTTTCTATTCAACATCTATATAAATGACATCCCACTTACTCACAACATACACTTAATCTTATATGCGGACGACACAGCAATTGCGGTCTCCACCAAACACATTCACGAACTCTAGTAAATTAAATAATTATCTCACGCAGCTCAAAACCTGGCTCACGCGATGGAAAATTAAAATTAACGCAGACAAAACCGAAGCTGTACTCTTCACGAGACGCAAAATCCCTCCACCTGATATTTTCCTCTTTAATCAACCCATTAAATGGACTAACAATGCTAAATACTTAGGTGTATATCTTGATAGCAAACTAACTTATTCTAATCATATTAAATATAAATATTTTTTTTTTCTCTACGCATGCTATATCCCTTTATTAATAGAAAACCCTCTTATCCTTTGATAATAAACTAATCATTTACATGTATTATTTGCGTCCCATTATCACGTATGCTAGCCCAGTTGGGGTTCTGCTGCAAGATACCACATTAACTACATTAGTAAACTTGAAAATAAAATTCTAAGAATGATTACTGATTCTCCGTGGTATTTTAGAAATGATTACATTCGTCACAGTCTTGCCCTCCCTTCTATTCAAAATTTTATGCTCAAGCTTGCTGAAAATTCTATGCAAATCTTGAACATATTCCGAATGATGAAATTCGTAATCCCCGAGATACGATTTTACTATGCCGGAAAATGCTAAACGCCCCAGTTCCTAGATGAACTCGTCCTTTCGTCATCATATCAAGCAGCGGTTACCTTATCCTCCTGTGGAATCTCTTTTAATTTGCTATTTTACTGTTTTAAATTAATTTTCTTCTTAAAATTTTGAATTTGGGGACATTTTCTTTAACTACTTGTTTCCTGTTTTTTTTTATAACCACGTTTCTCCTACCTATCGCCATGTACTCATTTTGACCAGGCAGGAGTTTAAGGCCCCCTGGGCACAAGGTACTCCGATAAACTGTAAAAGGCTGTACTGACTGAAGTGAATTTGAAAATGGCACATGGCAATTTCCACTTTATTGCTATTGCTACCAGATGCGATATATTTTTCACACAAATGAATACGCTCGAAGTCTTGGCACACTTTTTTTTTTATGTAAATTAAACTTAAAAAGTAACTTAAATAACTTAGTAACTTAAATTTATTAAATACAGAATTAATTTTTACTTTATTTTGCAATGATAAATGTCAGGTCTTTCCTGTATTCATAGTCTCTCTGTCCGGGACGGGGCCCGCGGCAAATTTCCCGTCTTGCCACTCTATGATTACGCCACTGGTTAGCCCAGGGATGGGCCTTCCGGAAGGTTCTATCTGGGCTCGCGAATAGAATTTTAATTTTCCAGGCCGAGGCAAACTAAAATATATATTATATATCCATCTCCTTTTCTACTTTGATTAAATATTTTTTTCTTCCTTTTCTTCAAAGGTCTGATGATGATCTTTTACTATTTCTCTTTTATTTGGATATTTTTACTGTGTCTTTCAACGTAAATTGGGAAGCACTGAAGTCAGATTTGCAGGTTGAATTAATTGAGTTGCAATCAACAATCATCTGCAGCAGTTGTTTCTAAATATGCCAAAGTTAGAGTTTTACAAATCATTATCGAAAGTAAGTTTCCCAAGTTTAATATCTCACGCTATGAAAATCAGTGCTATGTTTATATATGTGAACAAGTGTCTTCAACTACGAACCTCAGAAAGAATTATTTCAGAAGTAGACTGACAGATGAGCCTCGTTCTTTAGAATCAGTACATCCCACTTCGAACCTCAATAAAAGGAACTTTTAAAAATGAAATCGCAATTTCCTTCATCTCGTTGACATATTTAAATTGTAATACTTGCATATTGTTTTTAAAATTTTAGAAAAATTTATCTTGGCCCGCCAAACTTTTTTTTTTTTTTTTTTTTCGATTTTTGGCCCGCGACCCAAAAAGTTTGCCCATCCCTGGGTTAGCCCATTACAGAATGAAGTTATTTTAGAATACCTGGTACTCTCATATCGGGTCATTCGCACTGGATTTATAGCAGTTTTATATTATGTAGGATGCATGCATCCTGTTATATTACACCTGGCCTTAAGGCCTGTTATATTACACCCAAATATAAAATCTACCTGGGAATTCAACCTCCCCTTCTCGTTAAATGCAACGGATTAACATTTAAGTTTATAACGCTATCCCGCGTTTTAGGTATGAAAAGTTTGCATTTTATTTTTAACCAATTTGTCTGGATTTAGAAATCCCTAGGCTCTGGCGATTATTACAAAATGTTGTGCAGATCAAGAGGAAAATAATAGATTAATTAATAGATTTAATTTATTATTAAAAGTATCGCACATTTATTTTTTTTAGCATTATAACTTTTATAATTAATAATTTAAGTACTGCTTCTTTAACTTTATGCATGGCCTGAATGGCCGGGTGGCTAGCGCTCTGGCGCTGGGTATCACAGGTTTCGGGTTCGAGTCCCGGCGGTGCCATGGATGTTTGTAGGGGTTCGAAATCCGCTTTAAACTCTAGGTCCCAGGCTACTTATTCCTCGTGTGTACAAGATGACCGTAGAGCGAGTGGTATTACCTACTTTTACTCGTGTTAAAAAATTTCACCCTAGAATTTGCTTCCCTGAGTCAGACGCAGCGTAATAAAAGTACTTTTACTCCTGAGTTAACACTCGTGAGCTTACACACATTAACGTTATTCCTATTTATTCTTAACTAGTAAAAGACTCGATTAACCATCTAGCGCTCTAAATTCACATCATCATCCTTTGCCTGATTGTAATTGATTATTAAAAGGATCATAACTAATGTCATAGATTTTTTTTTTTTTTTTGTAGATGTTAAGACTTGAATGTGGCATGTTAATGAAGGAGGCTTGCAGAAATAAAGGATGTAGTTTTAATTTTTTTCAATTCCTTCTATTAGCTCACACTCTCTATATATATCTTGTTCAAATTTTCAATCGTTCATAAAATACTTTTTATTCATCCACTCCAGTTCAAATACATTTTGTCTGAACTTGTAGTCGATGACTGACTTGAAGTGATGTTAATATAGTTTTTCAGATATTAATTCATCCATTAAATTTAATTAATTAATTGTAGTTTTTTTTTTTTTTTAGATTTAAGTTGTATGTATCTACCAATAGATGGTGCCAGATAAACTTAAAAAATGAATGAAAATTAATTATAAAGGACTTTCTGCAATATAGTGAAAAAAAAAAAAAAAAGTAGGAATTGACTTTAACATTTTTTTTTTTTTTTTTTTTTTAATATAACTTGTTTTTTTTTTTTTTTTTTTTTTCAGGATAAATTTCCATGATTCATATTGCAGCATAATCGAATAATCGAAAGAGAGAAAGGAAGGCAAGCACTGAAAGATTCATTTAAAAAAAGATTTTATTTAGCATTTCCTTCGAACATCACAACTAGTTTGAGTCCATAAATTTCATTTTTGTGACCTTCAAAATATGATTAATATTGTGTGTAAGCAAATTAATATTTTGTTGCAGTTAATTGATTTTAACCAGAATGTTAACCAATTAGTACAAATTATGAGCGAAAAGTATAAAGATCATTTGACGAAGACTATATGTTGTATATTTGTTTTAAGTAAAGAAGTATATAGTGTGTGAAATGAAAAACACCTATTTGATGTGAATAAGTTTTAAAAAAAGTTTTTTATTTTTTTTTTATTTTTGGCATCTTACAACTTTAATTTGATTTTACTTTTATTAATTTTTTTTTATTTCTATTTCTTTTAATAATCAAAGGTATTTTCATTGTTATGCCTGTAGATTTCATAATTTTTACATTTACAATTTTAATTTTCTTTTTCATAATTTAGCTTTCTTTTTTTTTATTTCTTGTGAAATATATATGGTACTTTTATTCTTGTCTTCATTTGTTTTTGTTTCATTTTGTATGTGTGTAATAAATATGCTTTGATTAAATTTTGTGAAAATTATTTCATGTTTTTTTAAAGTGAAAATTTTTTCCTCGTTTTGAAAAGGTAATTTTTATATTTTAATCAAAAATGGTCAAGATACAAAAAAAAAAAAAAAGAAAATATCTCCTCCCAAAATATAGAAAAAGAATAATCAGACACAACTGATGCAACTTATTCAATTCTACTACTAGTTCACCCTCTCTCTATATATATTTATATATCTTGTTCAAATGTTCAATCGTTCATAAAATACTTTTTATTCATCCACTCAAGTTCAAATACCTTTTTTTGAACTTGTAGTGGATGACACTTGATGTTAATACAATCTTTTCAGATATTAATTCAGTAATTAAATTTAATTAATCAATTTTAGTTTTTTTTTTACATTTAAGTAGTATATATCTACCAATAGATGGCGCCAGATAAAAAAAAAAATGAAAATTATTTATAAAGGATTTTCTGCAATATAGTGAAAAAAAAAAAGTAGGAATTGATTAAAAATTTTTTTTATATTACTTGTTAAGAACTTATACTTGACACCTTACTTGTTCGATTTATTGTGTGCTAGTTATGGGTGACGTATAAATACAGCACAATGCATACGTTTCTAACATAATTGAATTCATTATTTTTTTATACAGTTGGATCATTAATTTATTTTATTAAATTAATAAAGTTTTTAAAGTATGACTATACTTCTTGTGTATTTTATGTATTAAAATTTTAAAAGTATGCAGTTAGCCACAGTAGCATAATTAAGATTTTAGGCACGTGGCAATTTTTTTGAATGGGGGTCCCTCAATGCAATTTATCATAATTGCTTTTTCTTTTTTAATAAAGTACTACCTAAAGGTGCCTTTAGGTTTGTAATGCCCATTTTCGATCCCTTGGTCATTTAGTACTTTAAAATGACCCTTATCAGTAATGTGTGACGAAAATGCCATTTTTTTTCCATGCCCGTTTCGGTCACTTCACTGTGATTTTTATTATGTGCAGGGCTGTGGATCGGATCAGTGGGGCCTGGGGCTGCAATGCTATCCCTTTCGGTTCGGCTAATTTCTTCATTTCCACCTCACTGTTCGTTATTTTTTTTTACCTTCAAACTCCATTTTTATTTTTCGTTTTTCACTCCCACTAAGATACTTCCTATTACACTAGACGTGATATTTTCTAATTTCCACAATTAATTACTTAACTTTACGATTGATCGCGGATCCCATGAAACAGACAGTAAGATAATAGCGAGGCAAGGAGAATCCGCGAAACAAGGGTCTTCCCCGCTTTCTGGAAGTCTCTGATTTGCCAGATTGACCACTTTTAATTTTGTCGGTATCTATTCAAGAATTCTATCCGTATCTATTCAGGGGAATTTCATAACAAGTGAATTTGAAAATGTCCTATAGGCTAACTAGGCTTCAGCCTGGGGCCTACATTGAAATTGTTAGCAAAATTAGAATTACACTATGCTAAAAACAGTAAACACTGAATCGAAAATAAGGAGAAATTCTACACATATGACTAATAAATAAACAAACATAAAAATGTATTGGTTAAGATCAACGCGTTTGGCTCATTGGGTCTGTTCGTTTGTATATGGTAGATTGCTCCAAAGTTTAGTTCATACGTTCACTGATTGTTATGGCAAATATTGACCTGCCTTATGCTACTATGCTCTGGTTTCTTCTTGCATAAATAAAGTGTAGATTGGAAGAGACCTTTAATTCTGTTTAAAAAAAAAAAAGGGCATTTAATTATCTATTTTGCTTATTAACTCAAAGGGCATGAGACCACCGCTATGTTTCAACATTTTACAAAGAAGGAGAAGGGCCTGAATGGCCGAGTGGCTAGTGCTCTGGCGCTCGGTACCACAGGTTTCGGGTTCGAGTCCCGGCGGTGCCATGGATGTTTGTAGTGGTTCGAATCCACTTTAAACCGTAGGTCCCGGTCCTAATAGGAGCGTTGCGGGGGCGTTGTTACTCCGCGTCCGTATCTTCAAGTTACACGCGCCCCCTGGGTAATGCAAAGTGAGTAACGTCTGTGCAGCGCTTGCCTTAAGGCATCCAAGACCAAGTTGTCTAAGTTTTTGCCAGCTGCATTGGAACAAAAAAAAAAAGGATCTAGTTGGCCGCTACGCGGCCATGGATTTCCGTAATAATCTACAATAACAATGGAACAGACCTATTGATATCCCGACGTTCGGTTATATTCGTATTACTTCGATAATATGAAATGCCTGTTACTGTTATTAGAAAAGATTCTTATTTTTTAGGATTGCGTACACGATCATTTAATTCTCGCCTTTTTAGTTCAGTCGGTTCAATACTTTAGTGAAATATTGAAAAAATTTGTAGAGACTATAAAAAAAATTTTTGTAGTAGACTATTGAAAAACGTTTTTGTGACAATATTTTCATTTCGCGGAATTCTAGGTAAGTTCTTAACTTTTATTTATGCACAATCATTAGTAACTCCAATATTTTGTTCTAGATTATAATCTAAGAATGAGTAAAAGATTTGAAAGTGGAGCTCAGTTTAATAGTCACTAATTGTCCGAGTAATGCAGACAAAACGAAACCAAAACCAGAGCGGGAAAGAAGACCTTGAACTAAAAATAGCTCGCGAGAGGGGTGAAAAAGTTGGAAAGTAAAGTGAATGCAGAGGAAAGCATTGGTCCTTTAAAAAGAGGAAATAGTGATTTTAACTATTGATATTTAAAAACAGATCGCGGTTTTTGGGAAGAGAAGCTGTAATTTTGAAGATCTTGTAATACAAGATTGTTAGAGTTGGAGAGACTATTATAAAAATTAATCGCTAGTTTTTCAACATATGCAACAAAACTGGGGATAGAGATGGCATATCATATTTCCGCATTTCTGAAGAACTAAGGCGAATCTGTGATCATTCGGATAATTTTTGTTTTGCAGTCTTTCGAGAACTGTGGTGTCTGCTTTAGAAGTAGAGCCCCAAACTGGACTCGCATATGCTATAATGGGTCTGAGGTATGAAAGGCAGATTAGCTTTTTAAGTTCAATTGTTAGTGAGGAGTTTCTACGTATTAAAGGAAATAAATTTCTTCAATTGGTTATTAAATTTATTGCGAAGGTTTTTAATGTGAGAGCAATAGTTAAGATTCTTATCTAATATCACACCCAAGTATTTTGCTTCTTTAGACCAGGAAATGTTAGTATTATAAATGGTTATTTTAGGAGTATTAAATTTATTTTTCCTGGTAAATAGTACTGCTTCAGTCTTCGCGACGTTAAGTTTAATCTTCCAATTGTTAAGCCAATTTTCAAGTTTATAGATATCATTTTGTAGATTTTTTCTGTATAATGTGTGTGCGCCTCCCATGAGTAATTAAAGCTGTATCATCTGCATAGAGAGTTAAAATAATTTTGTGATCTTGAGGAATCTCATTAATATAAATGTTATAAAGAAATGGTCCCAAGATCGAGCCCTGAGTTACCCCAGCAAGAATATTACAGTCTTTGGAGTCAGTATTGCCAACAGATACAACAAAATTTCTTTTCGTCAGTCAGTCTATTTTTACAAAGTACCTTGGCCGATTATGGCCTGAACTCCTAATCTGGCTAGATAAAATACATGGCAAATAAAAAACACATTGGTAAAAAGAGGCAGTGAGCAATGATTATGTCCATGTTAAAGAGAAAAAAAAGACAAAAAGGGAGAATCAATAGGAGGAGTAATAAAAAACATTGCAAAATTTAAAAAAAACAATTAACTAAAAAGCAACGAGGCAATTAACTAAAGCATTTAAATAGTGCTTGGATCTTATCAGCTGGGCTTTGGCGTTTTTAAGTTGATTATAGAAGTTATCTAATCCTCCTATCATATTAAAAATATTTATGAGTTCAGAAAGAACGTACAGAGCTTTCGAAGCAGAATCAGCAGTTAAGTTATTAGCATTAGTATTATTAGGAATAGATTGCTCTGAGACCGTTGGTATGGTATTTTTCGGGGTTCCTTTGAAGAAACTTGCATAGGAGACATCCTCGGTGACTGGCCGGCTGTTGAAGGCAGTCATTGGCGCTTCTTGGTTCTGATTGGCCGGGAGACGTGGCTAAAGGGAACATTGGGCATCCTCTCCAAGCGGCGAGGTGCCCCATCTGGTGGCAATTTATGCATTTTGGATTCTTTTATATATATATATATATATATATATGTGTGTGTATATATATATATATATATATATATATATATATATATACACACACATATTTATAATTCTTAAGAAAAGTGGTAATGAGAATAATAGAAAATGAAGTCTCATATTGGATAAAACATATATTAGAATTAATTGTTCTGAAAAAAATTGGTAATGATGACTTTGTCAATAATAAGTCATAAATATTACACACTAATTAAGAAGTCTCAAAGCTATTAATAATGACTGTCAAAGTTTTCATAAAATTATATATTTATTTTTATAAAGAATATAAAATTATCTCACACTACATAAAATTAATAAATAATTACTACAAAGACAAATAATACGTTATTTAAAGACCAGCGATGATGAACTTTTAATAAAAAAGTCATTTATTTACACAAATTCTTTTCAAGTTATAAATATTACACACTAATTAAGAAGAAATGCATTAAAAGCTATTAATAAAGACTGTCAAAGTTCATAAAAACTTCAGATATTTATTTTTATAAAGAATATGGGCATCTAAATTATCTTCTTAAGAAATATTGCTGTTAAGTTAAATATATGTTGTTGCACGCAACGACGACGATTTGCTAGATTGACGGAGAACCTTGGTTGCTTAGCAACCTCTATCTCCTGTTTTGTGAATGAGAGAAGTGTCTTAAGCTTCAAGCCCATTGATTAGATAGAAAAAGAGTAATATGTATATATATTATTAATTTATTTAAAAAAATAACTTATTAATTATTCGTATTTTTTTTATTAATTAATAAAAAAAATTATGCATATATAATTTTTTATATTATTATTATAATTTCAAGAAGGTAATAAAAAAATAAACAATAGCGATTGGAAAGGAAATTGTGACTCAGTGGAGAAACTGCATGGTAATTCGGAACGTTAATGAATAATATTCAGGACAGCGCGAGGTCTTTTGCGATTTTTAAAATAAGAAATGTCGTAAACATAGTTGCTTAGATCATTCAAAACAGAATTATTGATATTTGGAATGGAATTATAAAATTTTCTTGCAATTTTATCCACAAACTGCTTAAAACTTGGGAGGGGTCAGAGTTCATTACCCCCACACAGTGGGAAAAACTTTTCGTGGACAAATCTGTTCAGTGATGCCAACTCTAACAAATTGCATAACAGAGAAAAAAATTAATAAATAATTACAACCAAAGGCAAATCCAACTTGGATCACACTTATCATTACAAATTATCTTAAAAATAGAACCTTTCAAGTTCGACTTCATAATGAATTCTCCAAAATCGGTCGTATTTGGGCTGGTACACCTCAAGGAAGCGTGCTAAGTCCTATTCTCTACAATATCTTTACCTATGACTTTCCTCAGTGCACTAACATTTCCACTTGCCTATTTGCTGACGATTCTGCTGCTCTTGCCCAAGGTGCTTCTATTCTTTATGTCATCAATACTCTTCAAAATTTTCTGAATATCCTTGAGGATTGGCTAACTAAATGGCGCATCGCAATTAATGTCTCTAAATCTCAAGCTATCATTTTCCGAAAAGGACACGCCAGACAACCATATATTAACCTCTCCCTTTTTGATCAACAAATTGAATGGGCGACTAATATTAAATATCTCGGCTTAATTATAGACAATAAACTTACGTTTCGAGCTCATATTCAAAAAATCAAAGAAAAATGTTGGAAAAAATTTTATCTCACTCTACCACTCATTAATAAACTTTCTAAATTAACTTTGTCAAACAAACTTCTTCTCTACAAACAAGTTCTCAGGCCTATCTTTACCTATGCTACCCCAATCTGGGGTCTAGCTGCACAATCTAACAAGAAATCTGTACAAATTATTCAAAACAAACTTCTTCGTATTATCACTGGAGCACCCTGGTTTGTCCGCAACTCTACAATTCATCAAGATTTAAAAATTGACAACTATATTACTAAACTTTTTAGTTTTAGACAAGAAATTTCTTCAATACCATTGCTACTCTCGAAAATCCTCTCATCAAGGCACAAACTATATTTACGCAATTGAATGGAAAATACAAGTATCCTTTCTCTACTTCTAAATGGAATCGAAGCCTCAAACCACCATAATTTCCTGCTCACTTATCGCTTTTTAGATATTTTACTTCAACGCATATTTACTGATCATAAATTTCTTGTTACGTTTCCATACCGATGATTTACATTTTTCTTACTTTCTTCTCTCATCATACGATTACTATTATCTATTTATCATGATTTTTCTTTCCTACTGCCTTCACATACCATTGAGTAGATGAACGCTTCGCGTTGAGGCACTCGACATCTTTATTCAACAATGATGACCAAAGGCAAATTGTACATTATGTAAAGACTAGCGATCCTGAATAGAATCGCTTTAATAAGAAATAGTGCTGTTAAGCTTAAATATATGTTATTGCCCGCAAACTTTCATTTTTATATATATATTTATAACGGTAATTTTTGGTAGTGGTAGGTAGAATTGAATTCATGCAATTATTCTTGCAAAATTCATTTTCTGGCTATTATCAAATTACAAACTATTGGAAAATTTTAACGGACAGTGGAGCGTAAACAAAACTGTTCAACACTATAAATTTTGATAAATCAGAACAGAATATAGCTCCAACGTGAAACATTCTATGTTTGTTGAGATAAAAACTTTTATGATTTTACTATGTATATCCGTTTCATTCCGCTTTTTGCAAGGAGTATCTTTAATGCAATATTGCTGTGGTGTAAATTTAGAATAATTTATTTTATTGTTTGATAAATTCGCCTTTAGTGTTAATGATGTGATAACACCAATGTTAATCACAGGTATTTCCTCCAGCAGATGGCGCTACGCATTAGTTAGGAGATGGTGCTAAACCATTAATTCCTTCCAAACTGTTTCAATACAATAATTTAAAATGAAACTTATAGGGTCCGTTACAAATTTCTTCTTTCTTCTATTTTCTTTTGCACAATTGTTTTAATAGGCAGAAAGCCATAATTTGTACAGATCAAAATATTTTGTGTCCACAAATCATCTAAACGTAACTGACTACTTTTATCATCAAACGTACATAATTGTCTTATAAGAACACTAAAATCCTGCATATTATTTTCGAGAATATCAGTTAGGCCTCAGATAAGGCACTTTCTATTCAATAAAAAAAATTGTGTTTCCGTTTTTCTTCATGTTGATGATTTTTAATAAACTAATTACTGTTCCTTTTTATTATAACGCAGACGCAGCTTGTAGAATCAACTAGGAAAATCTAAATAACAGAAACCCGGAAAAAGAAAAATAAATAGCATATTTTACTCACCATTTTTTAAAAATTACTACGTGTTTCTCGTATATATCCAAAATGTCCAAATCTATTGTTGAATTTTATTATATTCAAATAAGATCTGATTGAAGAGGCATGTTACGCCTAATGAGCATTAGTTAATTACGGGTGCAAAAATAACGCTTCAACAATTGTTTGAATCTGAAACACTGGTCTTTGCGTTGAAATATATTTGTTATATTTTGTTTTTATTTGAATTCGATTTAAAAGGTTTATTATTTTTTGTAGCTTACTTTTTATTCAATACTTACAATCTTTACTACCATCAAAAATCAAATTATCTTAAAAAAGAAAAGAAAAATTATATTTCTTGCTTATATCCCAAACAATGTTTTATGAAAAATATCATCAAGCTGCTAATGCCACAGAATTAGTGATTTAAAATACGGCCTTCTTTCTTAAATGAAAATCAAATGTAATTTTTATCCTATACACAATAACAGTTCAATTTATGTAATGCGTTGAGGTTTAACAATAATAAACGTGATATTAAAATAATTTTTTAAGATTCTTTTAGAAATAAAATTTGCTTGATATTTTCTGTTGTAGAGCAATGTAAAATATTGTTAAAATAGGATTTAAAAATATCAATAGCAAACAGTGAAACAATAAAATCAAAGAAAAGATCTCTTTGTTGCTATTGTATTATTTTTTTTTTTTTTTTTTTTTTTTTTTAAATTCTTTGTGTAAAAATTGTTTTTTTCTAAATGACAAAAGAAATTAGTTGGTGAGTTTTGTATTTAGTTTTTTGCCTGAAATGAATAATAATAATAATTTTTTAAAAATTCTTTCAAGTAAAATAACGTTTTCATAAATACTTTCAATTTTTTTTATACTCCTAGAAATGCAGATTATAAGACGCAATATTGGTAGTGCAACGAATATATCCTTTGGAAGACTTTAAAACGCTTTTTCTTATACGTTTATAACCCTATAGAAACAGGGTTCCACAAAATGTCTGAAGCTCAATAGCTTGTTCTTCTTCACTGTAATCTTAAGTAAAAGGCGAGAGATTAACACGAGTTTGAAAAGGAACCGGACTCTTTTGGCATTTTGCCCAGAAGCCTCAATAGAAATAGGTTTAGATTTTGGAGGGTAACTTAGGTTGCGCAGTAACCGAACGCTTCTGATTTGGATTTTGTTTAATAATTGGGTCATTTTTGTTGCTAATTTGTTTTATTTTTATTTTTACGCTTTTTATTATTTATTCATTACATAGTTATTTTTCTGGTAGGGGAAAAAAAAAACCATATTTTTATAAAATCTACTTAAGAACGCTACATAAAAATAAAAATAAAAAAATCATGAAAAACAACTTAATTGTAATTTTCTAAACATTGACCAAAAAAAAGATATTGTTCTATACTTTGTTTTTCGCCATAATGTGCAATTTTTAAACTGTTTTGTTTTTCTGAGTCATTCACCTAGATGAGATGTTTTGAGCAACTATTTTATTTTTTTTATCTGTAATAACTATATAAAAAATAAAATAGTTCGGAGAAGTGTTTTGGTCAAAAAATGAAAAAAATTGCATTAAGGGCGATTACAATGCAGATTCCCTATAAAATACTAATTTTTATTTCATAGTAAAAATTGGAGTTGAAAGATTGAGCAGCAAATCCCAGGGGCTGAAGAGTATTATTAGCATCATTATATTAAAAAATTTAAAACTTAATTTAATTTTATCTGGAATTAACGTTTGATTAAACCATTACAAAACTTGCCGAGAATCTCTCTGTTCGTACATTTTGCTTATTTATAGTCATCTGTATAATTAATAGTGCAAAAATGTCTGAAATTAAGTTCTAAATTATTTACATGAACTAACAAGATAAAACATTGAGGTTTCATGCGGAGTGGAGTTGCGGTTGTTTCTACTAGGTGGCGTTGTAGATTGCATATGGTAATGATATCCTCTCCCCCAAAAAGCAATTATGTTAATGATCTTAGAGTATTAATTTTTATTCTTTTTATTTTTTGCTTAATTAAAATTCTATATTTCTTAAATTTGCAATAGGCATAGACCAGAAGCTATTTTACTTCATTTCACCATTTTGAGGTTATCGCCATCACAAATTCACCTCGTTTAAAACTGCCCGTGACTCCCTGTAATGTGTCACCTGCAGCGCCATCTATCTTTACAATTTGTAACTGAAATTTTGCTTCTGTATCAGATTCTTACGGTTTTTTTTTAAATAAGCATATAACTGGTTTCATGTTTCTATCAACCACTATTACCGATTGATTTTTTAAAGTTAGGGGTGCTTCGTAAAACGTCCTATAAATCATTTTCACAAAGTAAAATAGTACTTCATTGAAATCTCCTAATGTGTAACATTCAAAAACAGTTACAATATTCTTAATGCTTTCAAAACATTTGAAAGAATTAAATTTAAAATGAGAAATGGTTACGAAATCAAAGTTCGCAAATTTATTGAAATTATTTAGAAACAAGTAAAGATTTCATACCATTACGTATATAATCCATAATATAAGAGGTATCCACGAAATATGTTTTTGTTATAAAGTAATCCATGAATTCTAATATATATATATATATTACATTAATATTTATAGAATAGTAAATAAACAAGCCATTGATTCATTATTCACATTAAAATAATATATTTTTCTAACCACCATGTTAGCAAACCAGGGAGCTTATCTCTTTGATATAAACGAATTAAGTTTTATTTTCTGAAGTCAGGCACTGGCGGGTTGCATGTGCTAGTTAACAATATAGTGATTACACAAGAGTTGATGTGGTAATGAAATTAATCAAAAAATTTTAAAGAACTATAGTATAATAAAAGTACTACGGAATTTATAGTGAGTCGTAAATAGATTCTGTTATGTGAATATTACAAGCGCTTATTTTATTTTCACCAAAAATAAACCGCCTTGCCAATCAAATAATTTAAAACTACGATGTGCGAACTTATAAGAGCGGAACAAAATCTACAGATTGAAAATTTGATAAATGCACTAAGATGAACTCGTCAAGCGGCAATTGTGGTTTGCTTCACTTGAACGTAATGAAACAAGCCCATCTGATAAGGCCTTGAGACACCTCAATGCAAGGTTGGGAAAACAATTTCTGATCTATAGAAAATTTTGATCTTTGTCATAGTGAGTGAAGTACATTTGATGCATAATTACACATTAAAACAAAAAGGATTTATCTGTTATTTTCTGAGAGGTTAACAAGTTTTTAAATGGTAATTAAATTACATTAAAATAATAAATAGCTATCTTGATGCACTTAAAATCAGATCAGATTGAGCCGGAGGATTGTGTGATTAGCCATTGGACATCCTATTTAAGAAAACTCAGTTTGAAAATGAGAAGTTGAGGTAAAGCCCCTACGTCTATTATAGGATTGGCAAGGTAAATCATGTTGTGCCTCAAGGGATGGGACGAGAGTACAAATCTATGCCAATTGCAACCACTGCAATTGTTTTACAAAAAAGTGGTGGCACAACATATTTGCAGTGCTTCAAGCCAATGTGGTTCACTCTGAGTAAATGCTGAATCTGCTGTTATAATAAAAAGTAAAAGGTTTAGTATTGAAACAACAGATCGGATGTCAATGTTAAACTATTTTTAACTTTAAATAATTATGGATAAAAGATCTTTTTAGCTATTTATGTGGTAGAATTTAGTTAACGATTTATTTTATTCAAGAATCAATATTTTTTCATTCTGATGTAATGAGATGAGTTTTAACAAGATTAAATGGCTATTGGTGATAGTTCATGCACATTCTGTAATTGTTTCCAATGATGTCATTAGAACAGCATATATATAAAGCTGATGCTATGTTACCCTGGGTAGGCTACGGAAAACCTATTACATTACACTAATGATGACCTACTCAATTTTAAACAATAGTGCCTTTCACAAAAATCAATAAAGATTTCAGTCTACTTCCATTAAAAAATTTGATCTTTATTGATTTGTCATTATTCTCAAATGAAAAATAAATTATAATCTTAATAATAATTAAATTGCGAAAAGAAACTAAAGTGATTTACTAGTGTAACAATGAAAGAAATACACATATTTTGTGCTTAACTGTACCAATTCAAATGGAACTAAATATATATATATATATATGCATTGTTTTTAAGAATGTCTTCAAAAATTTAAAATTGTTCTGTTGGTAATTGTCTAAAATTTTGTGTTTAGGTAAACACAATTGCATTAAATGTTATTTAGCTTGCAATTCTTTTGCATTTGTTATTTTCAAATATAGAAATATATTCATTTTTCACTGGTGCATGATACTCTAATGTAAGAAAACAATTTTTTTCCAAATTTAATGTGCACCACAGTGTTTGACAAAGATTGAATAACCTTCAATGTTGAAATTTCATTCCTCTAACAAAATACGAAAGAAAAAAAAATGCCATACTTTTTTTCCTTTTTCTACACATCTGAATAAAATCCTCCTAATTAAATTCAATATAAAATAGATTAATGAAATAGCAATTGAGTTAATTAATGAGATAGCAAAGTTAAAAAATTAATAAAAGAATTATTAAAAAAATATGAAATATTCAAATTAAAAGCTGAATAATCTCAACAGTATATCTCCCTCCCTCTTCTTTAGGTTCAAAGTTTTCTAGAAAATTTTGCAGCAGATTGAACTATCTTTAAACTAAAAGAATGATCATGCATTGAAATTGAGTAACGTATAATTTGTCATTCAATAATGAATCAAGACCTATACATTATACTAAAAAAATTATTATTTTTTTTAATTTAGTAAGAATAAAAATAAGTTTTAAATTTAATAAGTTCAAAAATGTTAGAAAATTGCTGAAGCATTGACTAAATTTAAAAATAAGTAAAGTTTTGTGAATAACTTTCATAGTTACAATTGAAGTTACTTTTTATGAATACTAAAAGGGAAACTAAGAATGATGTTTGAAAATTTGTCCTAATGTTATTAATACAAGGCAAATCTTATTGTCACAATATTAGAATAATAGTGTTAAGTCAAAAAAGGGATTGACAAATTTAAAACAAATATCAAAGGTATTTACATTCATTACTCTGTAAAGCTTTTGCAAAGCTTCTAAATGAAAATCTTCCATTATCCATTATTTATTAATTTACAAGTATGGAAAGAAATTCACTGTCAATCTTTATAAAAATAATTTTGAAAGTGAAATAAACATACACATTCAACAGTAACAATTTTTTTTTTTTTTAACATGAAAGTAGAAGTAAAATTAAATATTGATATCTGCAAGGGAAAATTTTTTTTATGAAAATTCATAAAAACTAAAAAAAAAGCATTGCTAGAACTTTAAAAATAAAGATTACAAAACTTTTTTTTTACTTGAATTTATTTACATATCATACAATTTAAAAATGGTTACAGCATTAGGTTATTATACATCACCACAATATTTAAATTGTTTATAATTCTTCTCAATGTTAGTAAATATGTCCCTGCAGCTGTGATTAATATTAACTCGTACTGCTTCTAAAGAATCTTCACTGCAAAAACTAAAAAGTCTATTTATGCCCGATATCAGGTGCTCCTAAATAATAAAAAATAATCATAAATTATTATTTTGCACACACAAATTTGAGTTTTTAATGCTTTTGCTACTTTTTATTTAATAATGTTTACCTTTATTTTCAGATCTAAAGTGACATTTTGTACACAATTAACATATTCTGCTATGAGATTTGGCACCAGTTTTGCAAAGCTCGTTTTATGCCTTGCCATCACTGTAAACAACCTAAATGAAATGTTTAGTTAAAAGCAGGTTAATAATGTAGCATAAATAATTAAAAATTTATTTGAATAGTTTACATTTTATACATTTTTTATTTGTATTTTTTTCAGGCATAAATTACGTAATGAAATGCAAACAGATTAATTAATCTCTCTATATAAAGAATAACATTAGTTAGGACTAAAATTAATAAGTATAGTGAACAATTATCACCCTATGAAGCAAAGTAAAATTTATTTATCACAAGTTACAATTATGCTCGACTCATGGCCCAGTGTGCAGGACAGCTGAGGTCCGAATCCGCTGGCAGTATTGTATTGTCTTAATGCTTTCAGAAACGAGGAGATTCAATGGCAATTGTGATGATATGTGTAAAACATCATACATCAATAGCCATATTCCTAGTGGAAGTTTTCTCCAATACAGCATTGAAATGCAGGGCAGTTATGCCCCAAAAGGCATATAACTTCCCTTCATTGCCCATCGGTGTGCTGTTCATGGTATGCATAAGTGATACAAAAGGCCCACTAATGTTGAAATACAATTTACAATTCATTACCTGTCTATATTTTGAGCATACTGGATAATTTGTAACTGAACTTCTTTATCTTGAGCAGAAACTAAGTCTTTAGAACCAGTAACTATAAAAGATCTTAATAATAGTAAGTACAGTTAAGTCAAACAACAAGAATTCCAAACATTCTATGAAATATCAAAATATACAAGTCTATAGAAAATAAAATTATTTTACAATGCAAAATAAAACTATTTTTAAACTTTAAATGTACTTGTACTTAATGGTAACACTAAACAATTCTACATTCTAATATTAAAGGAAAATAATTTTATTTATTTATAAATACAACAAATCATTAAAAAGTTGTTTTTTTAATTAAAAATGATAAAAATTAATTAATTTTAACATATTTAAAAACCATTTATAATTCTGCATAAAGAACATAAAAAGGATATTTATAATAATCTGCACAAAGGAATGAGTTGAAGACAAAACGATTTCTGCATGATGTATCAATAGATTATAAATGATATTCCACACTGCATCAAAATTTTTCAAAAACAATTGGAGGTTATTTGACGTCTCTTTAAACTTCACCACTTTGCATACTTGAAGGCAATATAATAAATTTTGTTTTGGAATACGACTCTAAAAGAACAATTTATTTTATATACAATAAATAAAAACATTAAGCAAACACAATAAAAAGATCTAACAGTAGCATAATACCAATAATATATTTACAATAAATTTTTATTTTCCATTATTAATATTTAATCTCATTTTTAG
The DNA here is from genome assembly GCA_021605095.1 of Caerostris extrusa. Classification (NCBI taxonomy): domain Eukaryota; kingdom Metazoa; phylum Arthropoda; class Arachnida; order Araneae; family Araneidae; genus Caerostris; species Caerostris extrusa. Next base: position 43,515 of record BPLR01007194.1, on the reverse strand, counting down.
TTTATATTTTCTTATACCACCACAATACTTCAGTGTTATTTTTCTAGATACTTTAATTTTGTTTGTTTTTCAATGCTTTATAAGTTTATTATTTCATATTAAAAATATTAAGTGAAAAATCTGTAAATATTAAATGGAAAATTAAATAATGTATAAAAGTATCCTTATAAACAAGAAATATTATAAATGATAGAAATATAAATTTTAAATACTGCAATGCTCAGAAAAAAGTATAATGACATTTTGAAAGGTTTTGATTATTAAAAATTTCAAGTCAAATTAAACACTAAAACAGTCTGAATTTTATTTAAATTATCAATCTAACATATAAATTCCTAAGAAATGACTTCTACTTTTGCTTCATGATTTAATCAATGAAGTTGTTTGGTAATAATATAAACATGAATTAAAATATATTTTATTATTATTATTTATTTATCAATAAGGTGCAAAAATGTGACATTAAAATTGTAAAATAACAAGCAGGATAAATTGTTTTTTTTTTATAAGTACATCAAAATTGCTGATTTTTATTATATGTAAATTTTGTAAAATTTAATATGTAATTTTTGTCACATATATTCACGAAAAATTATCAGGCAATAAAACACTGTTTTGAAGTTTCTGGAAAGTCATGTTTTATAAATTCTGGATAAGATTAATGAAATGTGCTTTTATTTTAATTTCAATTATTTCATAATTTAGGTGATTTTTTTCTACAAAAAAATTGTTATTAATAACAATTACTTCATATTTTGTGGGACAAAAGAGCATTATAACTGAGTTACTTATTTAATATTGTTGAAAAAGCAGTCATTTTATGATTCATTATCTTAAAAGAAACAATAGAAATTTGCAAACTATTTTCAAATTACAGAATTTAAATTGAAACTTATTACATATCTAGACTATTTTGACAAAAAAAAAAAGTATAAACACATTTATGAATACTTAATGTGGATAACGGAGAAATAATTTTAAATACATACTTTCTTCTGTTTCAAAATGAAGTCATAGAATTCCAAAATAGGTATTTTTACCATGCCTACATAAAAGTCATCATCATTGGCTCGGTTTAGTACAATACGGCATAGTTGGGATAAAAATCTAAAGATACAAAAATTAATACACATTTAAATACAAATATTTAAGACATTTAATAAAATAATTCTCAAATAAATATAAACTACTTACATTTACAAGAATAGTAGCAGACAATGAAGATTCTGATTTCTTGGAATCAGATTCAATAATTTGGGTAATAATATTCAGGCTCATTTGCAGTGAAAATACATTCCATGTACTAAGATCAACATTTACCTTTAAAATGTAACAAATATAAAATTAACATAATTTAAACACTACTAATAAAATTAAGACTAAAAATTTGCATTGATTTAATTTTAATTCGAAAATTTAAAAAAAAAAAGACTAATGGATAAATAAATTTACTAAGATTATTACTGATGATTACATTAGTAGTTTTTATAATTATGATAAAAGAAAAGACAAATTTATTAGAACATGATGTTAATAACTAAAAATTAGTATAATTAATTAGTAGAATTACTAATTAAAAAAAGTTGCAATTTTGTAAATATTTTCTAAAAGGATTTGTTTTAAACTTTTGATACAATTATTACATTAAATTAATATTTATTTTTATATATTATCACACAACTTATTATAATTTCAGATTTACAAAAAAACTTGTAATCAATGTATTTTTATTTCATTTCATTATATTACTTTCTAAATTTAATGTTTTACAATAATGCACTTCAAATCATGTTTAAATTAACAAATGTGAGAATTTTAAGGCAAAAACATTCTGGTAAACTTAAAAAATGTATTTTAGACATAAAAATAATTAAATTTAAAAAGATTTCCAAACAATTCAATATTTAAAATTATTTTATAAAATAAATTGCTCAAATTTCAAGTATTGTAATTTCCTGTGTTGTATATAACAAATAAAAGTAATTTTTCGACTCTAAATAAATAAAAGATATTTGTTGTACCTTACATTAATGAAATTGTTTTTATACCCATTCACAATACCATCAAAATTGTTTCAAAGAGCATTTTTTGTACTTTAAGACAGAAAAACAAACTGAAAATAAAAAAAAAACCGGAATGAAAATATTTATTTAAGAACTATGATGAAAACAAAGAAGGCGATTTTTCCAACTATTTGGTTTATATTTGATAGAGATGAAAATCTTGATTACTTTCATAATTTATTATTAATTTGGCCTTTTGTAGAAAGATTTTAATTTTTATCTATAACTACATCCCAGGCCTTTTCATATGCTAGCAGATAACGATGTGCATTGCATTTTGCCTTATTTTGTAAAAGTCCCATTACCATCCATGGTCCACAACCATTGTATCTTTATGTTTGAAAGATCACTTATTTTTTTTTCCTCACACAAAGTTTTGTCTTTTTTCCATTATTTCAAAAACCTTTTTAGATGACGGTTTTATTGAATTTTATGAAAATTTCAGAAAGAAAAAATGTCTACAGATTGCATTCAATAGTCTATAATCTGCATTCCAATATATGAAGTTTTTACCATATAATCTGTGGATTATAGAGGAAATTACAATAATTAAAATCAAGCAATATAAGAATTTTCAAATTTCAATTAATATTTTAATAATTGTTCGATCAACATTTACCATTTGTTTAAAAAGATTTTCCAAGATATTATTAATATCTTCTTTAGGCATCAAAGTAAACAAAGATTGTAATAACTCTCTTTCATTTTCTTTTAAATGCATTGGATGTGCTATTACATTTTCTTTCTGAATTGTGGAATTTGCAACTAAACATTGCTGTTGAAGAAGAAAGTGTACAATTTCCCATATTATCGTGAAATCTGCAGGTACAAAGTTTGAAATATCTTGATTGTGATTACAGATACTTGCAAAAAATTTGAAATAAGCATCATTATTCTAAAAATAAAAAATGTTTATAAATAAGTAAAATTTTAACATTTTTGTTTTTATAATAAAACTATCAAATTGTATGCAAGTAGTTGATACTTTTATTATAAAAAATAATAATAAATTAAACAAAAATCAGAAAAGATTAAAAATTTTAGAGAAAGGTTTGTGCATATTAACCTACTGTTAATTTAACCACTTATGGAAAGAATTGTACTACTTATATAATGACAAGTATTATACTACTAAATATATATTACTTTTAGTAGTGGAAACCAACATCAGCTATAGATAGCGTTAGGAGTCAGGTACTTTTTGTCAACTATCAATAAAATTGAATTCAACTCTTTTGGATAGGGAAGATATTAAGTTATTTAACAGTGCTTCACAGCTTTGGTGCAAGCGGAGTTTAATGCCACTCAATTCATTTTTTAGACAGCAAGAATTTAATATTAGCAGTTGATTTTAACAATAATAATAATAAAAAAAAATCAAATCTTTGACAGGGAAAGATTATTTAGGCCCTGGTTATTTATCACCAATGGTAATTTATCCTTAATCCCGGTTATTTATCCTCCAGAGTTGCACTATATTTTAACTCAAGTTAAAATCAACTCTTGTATTAGCAGCTGATTATTTTTTAAATCTATGTAAGTTTAGCATATTTAAAACTTTAAGCATCCTCATTGAAAATTTCTATCACTTGATGGTTACTATTTATTTATTGTTTGGGTTTTATATTTATATATTATTTTTAATTGCTGATTTATTATTTTTTTTTTTTTTGCATGATTGAATTATAGATAATATTTTACTATAATTTTATATTATAGTAAATATTTTACAAATGAGATTACTCTAATCACTTAAAGATATGATATTATAAATAACACATTTTTTCTTAATTTTTAATTCATCAATTTTATTAAACTTTTTCTCTATAAAACTTTTTAAAGTAAAGAATGTTAATTTAAACTCGAGAAATAAACGAATGCTTGCAATATATTCAGAAACATTGGCCAAAAAATTTTCTTCAAAAAGAGTTATTTTTAAACAAGAATATAATTTACAGATGAATTAAGAAATTATTAATAGATCAATAGATCCATTTTTTATTAATATTTAAATATGAAAAAATTCATATATTCAAAACTATATTTGTTTTGTCAATCTCTTCTTAATAAGATTTATTTATATTAACATATTTATTGTGATTAAAAATTTCCAACACCATATCTTTTCTAAAATAATATATAAAATTTTAAAAAAGAAACAAAATTAAAATCTTCTATTTAATTCTTATAGTATTAGTCTACTATTATTAGTCTAATACTGAATTAGAAAATTTAATTTTCGGCAGATTGAATATTAAAAAAAAAAAAAAATATATGCAATTGTTGGGTGCAAAAATATAATATTTCTCATGATAGGTTTATTGATAAATACATTTTATATTACATTTCAAATTAATGTTGTTGGTTGTATAAGATTCATGAACACATTAAAAAATAGCGAACACATATTAAAGAATTAAGACATGTTAAAATTAACCATTGATTTATTAATATTAATAGTTAACATCATAAATAAAAATTAAAAGTTTTCACATCTCCAGAGAAAAATTAAATAATCCTATTAGAAATTTAACAAAGGTAATTAAACTATATTCCCTATGCCTACAGATAATCACATATTAAATGAAAACTTGTACGTCAAACTTTAATTATTTATGTAATTTTAAAATAAATAACAAAAATGCATGTTGAAATAACAGAATAGTTAATAATATAACTTAAAAATGGCTATTTTTCAAAATTTTACCAATATTATTAAATTTTTAGATATACAATTAATTTTTAAATGTGATAAATATTGTTTTATAGAGAACATTTTAATGTCATACCTTTTGTGTCACATATGCTTTGCTTTGCAACTTTTATGATTTTTGGTAATTGCTTTAAATATTTTTCTTTCTTCTTCTGATCAAAATTACAAGATGGTGAATTAAGAATTTTAATAACTTCACTGTAGCATTGAATCAGTGTACAATATGCATTGTTAGAATATTTTTCTTCAGTTTTTTTCAAAAGCTTTACACTGCAGGAGCAAAGTAAAGATGCCATTTTTTCACAAATCTCTTTATATTCAGATTGTAGATGAGTTTTTAAAAGCCTATAAGTATAAAGAAAATGCATAAATTTCTGAAAATTACCTCAATGCATACAAAAAAACAAATAAAAATTAAAATTACCTGCACAAGTTGTTCTAATGCCAGTAACAGAGCCAAACTTGAAATTTCAGATATATTTTCTTCAGTATTAAGCTGACATATGTAAAAAAAAAAAAAAAAACATTAAGAAAATAAACATTTATTTATATTTTTCAAGCATTTTATTAATAAGCATCAAAATAAATACATGGTACAAAGCAGTATTGTAATACTTAAATACCATAATGTAAAATATTTTTGAATATATATCACCAATTTGAAGAATTTTATGTTAAAGCATTTTACAAGTTATGAAAATGGAATTTTAATTACAATTTAATCATGGATTTTCTATCCTACCTTTGATATTTATTCATATTAATAATTCAACAATTAAGTCCAAAACTCATGTTTATAAGATATTTAATTGAATTTAGATAAGGAAAAAAATATATATTACGAAAACATATAGTAATTTTTACAATAGTACAGTAACATTTTTTTTTCTCTAATTATTAGACATACACCACTCTTGTAACTATTAAAAAAACTTTATTTGTGTTCACAAGAGAAAGTATTTATGTTCCAAAATTTTTCATAAACAGTGATAAAAATCAATTACATAATGAAAATGTATTTAATGCTTTCTAATATGATAATAACATACTTCTGAAAAATATACTTCAGCAGCAGCCAATGTTTCTTTTTTCCTAGTAATGAGACGTATTACACTATGAAGCAATAATTTAGGCCATTTTAAATTTTCATCATTTTCTTTCTGGAAAAAAAAAAATCAAATAGGCTCTCATCATCCTGAATAATTAAACTAAACAAATCAGAAATGGGAATAAATAAATAAATAACATACTATCATCATAAGTCTGTCTAAAGTATTCACCATTTCCTTCAAATATGAAAAACTGTCGACGAAATCAAAGAACCAGACACTTCTAACTCCTTCGAATATAGATATCAATAGTTTTGATATTTTTTCAGCTGCTACAAAGACTTTTTTAGCATCCAAACTTTCTGGAGTAAGAAAAAGCAACACAGAAAGTCCAATAATGCAGCGTACTTGATTACCAGGTAAAAGATATTCAAGTGGTAAGCAATCAACCAACTATTTTAAAAAAAAAAAAAAAACAAATAAAATAAAACTTTTTTTTTTTATATAGGTCAAATTCATGAGAAAATTATGAACTTTCAACACTCACAGACAATAACTGTTTGTTTCATTCATTTTATATTCCTCAATATTAGAATCAAGTACAATTTTCAATATAATAATGAGCAATAATAAATACAATATTTCTTATTATATATATAGTACATTCGAAAACAAAACAAAAAGTATTTTACTGAAACTGCTGACAATTGATGACTTTATAATGGTTATGCAACTTTTATTCTTAAAAAAGCATGTAAAATATATGAATCATAATATTTCATATTATATCAGGAGACTACTGTAATTAAGGGTATATATACTATATCATAATTTTTGAAAAGCAAATATTATATAATTTTTGTCCATAACGAAAGTAAAACTTTCAGAAAAGAAAATTAGTATGATTTATAACATAAATGCATTTAATTATTTAGAAAAAAAGATATGTAGATGAGATTAAAAAAAAAAAAAAAAATTGGATATAAAGTATAGATAAGATAAAAAGTCAAATTAATCATAGAATAATCACGTTTAAAACAAATATTTTTAAAAGTCAAAATGACAATACAGATAATTTTATATACACCTATGATAAAAAAATGATATAGAATTGTTCTACTTCATTTAAGCATATTATAATTTTAATTCATAGAAATAAAATATTATGAATGACATTTTGCTATAACACTTATTAAATTATTAATTTTAATTTATTCAACAATTCCTTTTGACATCAAATTGCTAAGAGATAAATACCTCCAAAATGTTATAAACTTCAGCTTTCAATTTTGGTCGAACTATTGATTTGGATTGTAACACTTGATTGAAAAGAATGCAAGTATCATTCATGTTATTCCACAAGGAATTCAAAGTATCATCTTGATTAGATTTAGGAGTAGATTCTGCATACTTTGCCCACTTGCTTCGGAACACACTTAATTGAGTAAGGATTTTGAAGAAATTTTCTTCCGATTCCATTTCATCATAAGTTCTATAAAAACAAAAAGAAATAAAACAATTGTTTTTATTTAAAAAGTATTAACAATTTTCAGAAACATTTAGTTTAGAATGATGAAGATCAAAAACTTTTCATTTTAATTAAAACAAATAAAATTGTGTATTCATTGAAAAAAATTTGATTTCTTTTTATTATAAAATGGTTACAGTTATAAATTAAATCTTTTTTAAAACATCATAAATTAAAACTAGTTACTTGCCTTTTCTTTTGAAGCAATGTTGAATCAAACTTCCAAATAGATGCAATAAAAGCAATTTGAAAATTTTTAGATTCTTGGTAATGAACACTTTGAACAGTGGATAAAACAATTGATTTCAAATCCAATTCAGATGAAGTTGGTGAACTAAAAAATAAATAAAATAATAATAATAAAGTAATTTAATCAATAAAAATAGACAAGAAAATCACAATTTTTTCCAGCTTTTTAATTTGAAAACTGATATGCAAATATAAGTTATAGGAATGATTTTTAAGACAAATTTTAGAAAACACAATAATAGACAACATTTAATATTATGACATCTCAACTTGAACATTCTAAAATATTATTTATGAGGCAAGAAATTTTTTTTACAGATATTGTTTTGTTCTTTATGTTCTTTTACAGATATTGTTTTTGTTCATCTATAATAGATTAGAAAGCTAAGTAAAGAACAGCAATAAAATTCTGCAAGATAAATAAGTTTAGTTCTTTTTTAAAATATTGTTATTAGAAAATAAGCTTGGTGATTAGCTTAGGGCCTGAAATAAAATGGCAATTAACTATTTGGTTAGAAAGTCAGCAATAGTGCTTCCATAGAAATTTTAAGTACAGAACATCGTTTTTTTTCCCCCACAAAGATAAAATAAATAAATTTTCTCGGAAATAGACTGTGCACTCCTATACTCCATGAAGAAACAGTCTTCACAAAGAATTAAGTGCATTATGTTAGAAACATACAATCAAATGACTGGTTTCTGCTACTTAAAGAAACCAGCCTTTCTCAGATTTGGCACTTGTAGAACTCTTAAAGAGAGTCTCATATCAAAGGTTATTTAAACAGCATTAACAAAATTTAAAAAAAAAAAATTAACTACAGACTTAAACAATATATCAAAAGATGAATTCCATAAAAAAAAATAATCAAAGCTCTATGAACATGTAAAAAAAAACTTATCAACTTAGAAGCCATATATATTGAAGTTATTTTCTTTTCTTCAAAATTTGATTTAATACAAACTGGTATTGTAGCTAGCTACACTGTATACATAGATGTTTTAAAATAAGTTAGAACTACACATCTCATCAATTAAAAATTATAAAATTAATTAACACTAACACAAATAAGAAGTTCTTCTTATGTAATTTGGTTAACTGCATGAAACAAATTTAGGTGAAAATTAAGCAAATCAGCCAAAAGCACCAATTACTACAATAAAAAATTACATATTTAAAATAGAACACCTACTTAGAATTTTCTTGTAGAACAATATCTCTAAAACAACTGCATATCATGAATAAGTTCTTTCTGTCAACTGAATTTAAAAACAATGGAAGATATTTCAGGAGAATCCACCATACAGCAGAGCCATAATTATCAAAGTTTAAAGTATTCAACTGGAAAAAAATTTATAAAGTTTTTTATATTTTACATTTTTAATAAAGAGAAAAAAATATTTGAAACTTACATCCATATTCCATATACCACTGCATAAAATACTTTGTTTTGCGTGTTGTAAAATACATGAAATGGAATTCTGTAAATGAACTTGCTCATCTTCAGACAATTCATTCTTATGCAAGAGTCCCTTAATTTTTTGAATTAACAATTGGAACTAAAATAAACAATAATTTGTTAATAATTATAAATAAATTTATATCAGAATATTAAATAATACCAATAAAACATAGAACATTATATACACCACAAATATTATTTATATAAACATAATATAAATTATGAATATTGATTTTCACAATATTAATAATAAATATTAATTTAACAAACATGCTGAATACCATATAAATATTTAATAAGTAAAAATTTGAAATCATTTATAAACAGAAAAGTGAAATTATTAAAAAATTTAATGACAAAAATAAATAAATTAATATTATTTTAAATGCTTTTTCCAAATGCAGCAAAATATTTTTACCAACATTTTCTATTAAAAATATTTATAAATTTTTTTATTGTATTTGATAACTAAACATTTTTTAAAATCCTGTTTCATCCCTTCTCCCCCCAAAAAAAACACTGAAATATGAATGTTAATAAATTGAAAGTTTACTTACAACTAGAAAACTGAGAATTAAATCCTCGCCTTTCAAAAATGCTTCCAAGACATTAGTATGTTCATTAAAAAATTTCAGTAATAAAGAACAATCATAAGAATTTTGAGGAAGTTTTAAAACTAATTCATCATTTGAGTGGTCTTCATGGCAATCACTGTAAATTAATTTCACTTCTCCAAGGGCAAAGCACAACAATAAAAAGGACTGCTGTAATGCTGAAGTCTATAAAATAAATAAAAATATGTAATGAGGAAAAATCTACTTTCTTTCCGGATTTTAGTTTATACAAAACACAAACAAAATATTAAAATATTTATTCAAAAATCTAAAAATAAGCATATACAAATTATATTCAAAATTCCCAGTTTTAAAATATGAAGTCAAAAGTTATTCTCAAAAACAATTTCTTATAATTTTAACCATTTAACTTCATAGATATTCTCTTAAAACTATTACTTTCATTAAAAAATTATTATTATCATCAAATGAAAGCAGTTTTTAAGATTTATCTTTTAAGAAATCACTGAAGCTTTATTTACAATTGCAATTTTGAAATTATCAATTAATTTAAATTGCTACATAAAAAATACTGAAAAAAAGAAAACAATCCATATACAAGTTTGATGAGTCGATATACGTAGAAATAATTTACATTAAAATTTTTTTATCTTAATTTTTCGACATGAGGTTACGTTTTGTGAAAATGTTGAGATTTTAACCAATATGGCAAATTTTTAACATAATGAAAAATCATATTTTCTATATTGACTGCCTACAACTTATCTAAATTATATAATCAAAAAAAGTAACAACAGAAATCTCCTACTGATAAGATTTTTCTAAATAATTTCAGAAATCTCCTACTGATAAGATTTTTAATAAAATTTATAAGTTTTGGATTTAACGAAATACATTTAAAACCAAATGAAGTAAATTCCTCTTTTACTAGTTTGTTATTATGGATCTCTGAGAATAAATAAATTATACATTTCAAGTTACATATTACTATATTTAAAAAAAAATCTACTTATTTTATTTTATTTTATGTGTGCAATGTTATATTTTCTGATGCTCTGATTACAGATGGAACCTTACTAAAACTTCTGTACAAGCTGGCATAAGTTAAGCATGATACAATATGCTTTTTTAAAATCTGGTAGGGTAAATCTCCTTATAACATGTAATTCTTAGAACAAGCTTTAAGGGTAAATAACACAATGAAAGATTTTAATATTTGGATTGGTTAATGTTTAAAAACTTTAAAATAAAACCTGTATTATTAAATGTAATTCTCAAAAAATTTACAACTTATTGAAAGGAAATGGAGAAATTGTTAAATAACATTGATTTTGCATACTATGGTTCGACTTATTATAAAATAGTTTTCACAACAAATTGAGAAAATAATGCAATTTTAAATTGTTAACTTGTAGGATATACTACTATGTCAGATTTTGAGTAAAAATAATATGAGCATTTACTTAAAAAAAAAAAAAAAAATTTTTTTAAAAGAAAACATTTATTTAAAAGAAAATTAAGTAAATTATATCAAGTTTAAAAAAAATATTAAAAAGTCAAGTAATATTACTTATGTGCAGTAATATTCTCAGTGATTAGATTATAAAGCCCATGTAAGTTTATAAATCCCTATATCTGTGATAAGATCTCATCAAAAGTTGTTTTTAGAACTTCAAATAAGAATACTTGAGAGAAGATATTTGGCATTAAAACATGATTTTGACACTATTTTGTACCAAATATGAAAAACTATGTAGATAAAAAAATTAAAATTGAAATTTGAATGAAATCAGAGAATATATGAAACCAGTATTCTTTTTCTTTTTCCATTTAATACGAATTCAGGCAGCATACAATCTATTGCATGAGTTTACTTGTACATTGTATTTTAAATTAACATAATAATTTAAATTCTTAAGATTCAAAATGAAAAAAAAAAAAAATGTTTCTACAATATATATATATTTCATTTTGAAGTAACTAAAATCTTAACCTTATATGTAACTAATGAAAATTATCAACAATACCTCTTCATCTTTTTCAAATAAAATGGAAATATTTTTCTTTAATTCTTTTGTAGTATTCATAATCATATCACCAAATGTTTCATACATAACAGATGGAACTGTAGAATCAAACAGTTTTGAATGCAAAAGAAATGTGGAAAAGAGTTTAGCCAGAATAAGCATGGCACCTGTAAAAAATTAAAGTTTAATTTAATATCAATAAAATAACATGCAGTAGAACCTCTATGTTGAAAACCTCCACAGTTCAAAATTTTTTTTTTTTTTTGTTTCCTTCATTTCAAGCCCTAAAACCTCCATTACTCGAAATTTCAACCCTCTATAAATCGAAATAATTAGTCAATCCCCACAAGCCATTTTGGTATATATTTTTCCCTCTGCAACTTAAAAAAAAAAAAAAAAAAAAAAAGTTGGACTCCTGTATCATAAACATTAGCAATGTTTGATTTTACAACTCGATCATTTGAAACTAATTACCTCTATAGCTCAAAGAAAATAAGTTACTGACTTTTAAGGATTTGCCGACAATGCATGTCATTGTTTCTTAGAAAACAATGTATGATTATATAGTAAATAGAATAACCAATTCTATGAAATAGTAACTCGTAAGAAAAAGAATTTTCTGCTCTTTATAGCTTAGATAATGCTATAGATAGAGAATGATTGAATTGTCTAAAGCAAAAAAAAAAATAAATAAAATAAATAATAATAATAACTGGCTTTTTTAATATATAATATTTTTAATTTTAAGGTTGTTTGGATTTTTTTTTTTTTTTATAGTACATAGTTGCAAATAAGCATGCTTATTACCTCTGTAAAAAAAAAAAAAAAAAAAAAAAACCCTGAGATAAAAGTTAGAACTTTTTACTAAACTTCGATAAAAGCATTTCCAGGTATTTCATATAAGGTTCATTATAAATTTTTAACAATTTTATATTTAATTAAATATTATAAAACTATCAATTACCTTTTCCTTTAGGATATACTTGAACTGAACTCATCAAAGGTGAGTGAATTTCTAAAAATATTTTCCATAATGCTAGTGTTTGTCCAAATGGTAACTCTAGACAGTGCAAAGCAAAATTTTTAAAAATTATTGGAAATATTTGGCCTTTAGAAATCCATTGACCAAATGAATTTTCTTTAACAGACTCTGTCAGTGCAAGTAATAGTTTGGTAAAAAACTTTGGAAGTTGATGGAGACGAGAAAATAAAGATATTAAGTCTATAAAGAGACCACAAAATTCTTCCTTGGAATCCACATCATTCTATAATTAGAAGAAAAAAATAATAATAATGAAGACTATATATTTAAAAGCATAAATACTGTTCATGATTTAATGTAATAAAAGATAAATGCATTTAAAATACAATACTTACCACAGTTACATTTACAAGACAAGACTTGATAAGAAGAGTTAAATTATTTTCAACAACTGATAAAGACATTCTGAGAATTGAACGAAAGCATTTCAACCAAAAATTCTTATTTTTTGAATAATCCACATCAAGCAGAAAACACATCAAACCTTCTAACCAACTGCGAGGTACCAAATATCCCTCTGGTGCTGCAGTTAAATTAAAATACTGTGAACAAGTAGAAGAGCCCTCAAGAATATAATTCAAGGCAACAATATTAATACTGGAATTTTTCCTGCTATCCTATAAAAAGTACAGCTAGTTAATAACTTTCAGTTCAAATTTAAATATTAGTAAAAGAAATATTTTTAGAAATTAAAATAAATAAGAAATAATTGAATATAAAATTATTGATATAAAATCTAACAATTATAATCTTTATTCACTTTTACAAAAAATGTTTGGAGTTTAATTAAACTAGTAATTTAATAAATTTGTTGAGTTACATTTAATAATTTTAGTATTAAAAATTGCATACTGATAATTTTAATATTAATATAATTTTGAAACTAATATTGCACATTAATAAATGTTAATTGAATTGATCAAAATTTAACATTAAAACTATAATTTCAAATGCATAAACTTCTTAGTAAATATATATAAAAAATCATTAGATCAAACATTTACAGCATTTTATTTTATATGTATGAATTTTTATACATATATTTTAACAAATTTGCTAACATTTATTTTTAATAAAAATAAGCAATCTAATAAAAAAAAATACTATATTAATTGGTTTCCCTAAAGGAAATAGTTATTTGAGGAAATAATTCTGCAATATTTAAATAATTTGATTTTTTCACTTAATGTAAAAGAAATTAAGGCAATACATAATTCATCAAATAAGAATATTTTAAATTGAATACGCGCAATAAGTTAATTTGCAAGAATTTTAATCAGGAGAAGCAATTACAACAAACTATCATTAGTAGAATATACATATTATTATGGGTTTAGTAGTTTTACTTTATGAATAGTTTCAAGATAATATTTAAGACTAGCTAGTTCAGTAGTAAATAAAATTCTTTTGCAACATTTTAAAATTAAGATATATTATTTATAACACAGAATACAATTCCAAACAGAATTAAAAAAATATACATAATTACATACTTCAGTTAACAATTATTTATTTTAACAAATCTAAATATAATAAATAACAAACACAATAAATAAATGATAATTTTATAACAAATAAATAAATATATATAAATCATTAAGGTATATTTTACAAAAAGTATTATTTTATACAATATAAATTTTTAAAAAAATCATTATATTTATTAATAAACTACCTCTAAACATTTTATTACAGCATGATGAAGCAGTAATTGAAAGCGGAATATCCAACCCACACATAGCAGAAAAAAGACTCAAAATTTTTAATGGTTCCATATCAGATCTGAAAGACTTGGTATACATGATAAGCATAAAAACAAATAAAAAACAAAATAGTAAATGAAAAAATATGTACATATTTAATTTTTCTCTCAATCTGCTACGACAAGAACAGTCAATATTTAAATTTTGAACTTTTATGATAATACTATTAAAAATCTTTTTTTAAGAAAATTTTCAACAATTTGTGATTATTGAATAATATTTAGATAAAAAACTGTGAAACAATGTAAATTATTTATTAATATACCTAAAAGTAAAATATTTTAATTAGTTATTTCCTTTCATCTATTTTCTTCTACTAATACTGCCCTATGACAAACCAATGTTTTTTCTTAAAAACATACTACATTTTGTCCTCCTATGGCTTACATGGGTTTATTTCTTATTTTTTAAAAATAAAAAAATGAAACTTTTTATGTCTTTCTTTTTGATTGAAATGCTATAATCTGGGAAAAAACACACACACCTTTTATTCTGAAAACAGCAAGATAGCAATAAAATTAGCTAAAGGTAAGAATTCATTTAAAGGTTACTGATTAAAAATGTGGTAGCCTATAATCTATCAAAAATTCTAAAAGTTTTTAAGCAATAATCTACAAATTATACACAAATTGCAGTAAACATATAAATTAGGAGATAGAACATATTTAGTAAGACTCTACTTAAAAGAGGGGATACATTCTAATAAGTTTATACTTGTTAAACAAAACAGCATTAAAAAAAGTTATCTTAAACATGCAATAATGAGAATAAGTGAAACAGAACAGAAAATTTAAATATTTTGTTTTATGTCACTTATTATTAAATATATGCTCATTTACCGATAATATTGATTTTTATTTATAAAATTTCCATGGAAATCGAAAAAAAAAAAGTTCGAGTAAAGAAGTTATGCTTATAAGGAAGGTACTTCTTCATTGGACATTTTTTTTTAATAAAGCCACCTAATGTTTGCCTTTTACTGCTTTGTTCAGCAATAGTTATCGATAGCAACACATCCCATCAATGATACTTTGTTTTGCTTTTGAACTCCTAACAAAATTTAAATCATTTTTCATTAAACTCCTCCATAACTTCTGTTATAGTGGCTAAACATGTTTTTCTGAAAATCCAGTGAAAGTTGCTTTTTCTCTTCATCTTTAGAAAAGCTAATTTTATGCACTTATCATTCTAAATTATGATTGTTGTTGGAAAACTTTCAAGAGTTGCAACTTGCAATAATTCCTAAATATAGTGTGCATTTACATTATCTAACCCAGTTTCTTGAGTCAACTTGCATACACCAATAACAGATTCTCTTGTGCTAACATCTTTGCTTATCCATCCAAAAATTCTTGCATACTCTTTTCAAATATTTCTTTGTCATCTCATTCCAGGAAAGATTCATTTCGTCAACAGCATTCATGATATTATAGTTTATCTAAAAATCCCTAAGTGATTGTTTATCATTTCCATCATTTTATCAGTCAGTTGTCAAGATGTCTGCCTCAGATAATAAGCTTTAAAATATGAGATTTTGAAGAGTCTCAATATTAATCATAATACTGAAATAGTATTAAGCATGCTCTTACTCTACTTAAAAGAAATTTTGTTTTTCCTTGTGAACGGATTTATACTTCTAAGGAAAATTAAGATACAGCATTCAAATAAAGCATATGGGGGAGAAAAGTGAGAAAAAAAAGAATTTTTTTTTATACAGATTAAAAAAAAAAAAAAAAAAATTATTACATGTTCAATTTAAATACTTACAATTTAGATTCAATTTAAAAATAAAATAATTCTAACTCCATAACATAGTTTAGTCAGCCAAGCATTTTAAAATATAAATATATACATATACACTTAAACCTTTTTTTTTTTTTTTATGCAATTGTTTTAAGTTAATTCAATTATGTTATTTGGGATATGAAAAATTATTCTTTTCTTATAATCCTTAAATTAAAAAGTCTATATTAGGTAAAAATATGCAATTCTGTATGCAAGAAAATTCTGAGAATATTTAGAATTACATCTTTGTTCATTAAACATTCTCATGAAAATAGGGTTTTTGTATTTATTATCAGAAATGGATAGTGAAATTTATAAAATTGTAACATCAGACCTGATAATATATTTGGTGCAAACTGAATTTCTTAATTGAATAACAATTATTCACTTTATATATTTGGTTTTTACAACTGAAAATAAAAATTTACAATTTAAGTACAAATTTAGTAAGAATATTAAAGATTCATCATAAATTTTTAACAAACCTTTTTTTTCTTTAAAAATTTCCTGCATAATTCTTTTCATCAAAGAAGCACAAGCTATTATTCCGGATATATCTCCATATGCACAATCCTATCAAAAATTTTTTAAAATAAATAAAAATATAATATAATATATATATAAATCTTGTAATATACATTTAAACTCTTGTTACTCAGAACAGTGGATCTGTAATTCTAATATATAAACTTCAAGCAAAGAGACTGACTTTAATATAGGTAATTATTTACAAATAAAACTATGAATAATTTCTTCATTACTGTTAATTACTGTTCGTTAAATAATTATTAGCATTAATTTTTATTATTAACTACATTTTCTTTCAGGTAATACTGTACAGATATAACTATAAAATCTAGATTCCTGAGTTGGCAAATCTAATTAAAAAATATTCTCTTAAAAATTTGATATGGGGTGGGGGGAGAAAGAAAATGACTAAAGATTACACATTGACATTGTAGTCAAACAAGATCCTAATTACTTTTAAACAAATGAGGCTTTTCTGATTGAAATTAAATTTCAAGATCAAATAATATTAAATACTTCAGAACGAAAAGATTTAAAAAAATAGTCAACTGCAAAGCAAAGATGGACAATTTCAATAAAAAATTTGATATTTACTGTTACATTTAAAAAAAAAGATTTCATAAAAGTTATTAAATAATAGTAAACTTTAATTAAATATTTATAAGAATATACTACAAGCATTAAAACTATTTTTCTTACATCAAAAAACTGTTATAGCAAAGAATTTTTATTTATATATTACTACTAAAAATCTATTTGAATAAAATATCAAAACTATCATGATATTAAAAATTTAAGGAAACAGGTAATAGTATTTTCTCTCACTTAAGAAGTTTAAAAAAAAAAAAAAGAGTTAACCACTGTCTTGTAATATGGCTGCACAGTTTTAACCATTTCATATATATATATATATTTGTTAACCATAATTTTATAGAAAACCTAAATGAACGTAAAATTTCATAGTATTAATGAGTTTTTTTAATTATCAGTTTATTTCTTACAATTTTAAAAATAATTACATCTAATCATTATTAATTAAAATTTATTTATTTTTAAATAAAAATTTATTATATAAAAAGTTAAAAAATATTACAATTGTTACATTAAAACATTCTAGAATATCATTTTAAAGATCAACATGTGAATTATGTTTTTAAAACAATAAGAGGTGTTGTTGCTTCATGTCTCCCTGGTCTAGACACCTAGACCAGGTCCAGAAACCATGTTGCCCAATCATCATGATGGCTTCTCTCTCCCTCACTCCACAGTTGCTCAATAGAGGCACCCGCACACTCACTAAGATGAGAGGGAGAAGCTGAGCAAGAACGGATACAGGGTGAATAAGGACAGACAAATTTCAAACTTTAATGTGGTCACTACATAGCCCCGCTGGTTTTTATGCAAGTGTACTGCAATGATAATTATGTGCAATGCAGAACAATTTGCAACAACAGAAAGTAAACATAGGTATGTAAAATGAGGGAAAAATAGACCATAGTTTCAATGTGACATATATATACTTGATCTTTTTTTTTTTTTTTAATTTTTTTTTTTTCATAAAAACCTTTTTTTTTTTTCTGTTTTTTAATTAACACTTTTACTAAAAGATAAAAAAATTTATATTCAACAAATAATTCAAATATTTCATATTTTAATTCAATAATTTGAAGAACATACTGAATTTTGAAGAAGTTCATGCATTTTTTGAAAGAACTCCAATACACCCCAGTTAGAAATTTCATTTCCAATTCCATCCAAAGACAAAAGGGCATCATATGGTTTAGTTTTGAAACTATAAATATAAATCATTATACGAAAATAAATTAATCAAAATAGAAATTTTTTTTATACATTTTTTTAAAAAAAAAATTATAAAAGATATACAAATCTTAATCAAAAATTATGAAAAGTACAAATTTTAAAATAGGCAATTTTCTATACCACACATATTGTTAAAAATTTTTTTTTTTTTCAACTTTAAAGCATGTACACTGTCATAAAAATAGAAATATGAATCTCATATCAAGTCAAAAGATTAACGTTTTCAGATAAAAAAGAAAAGAATTTGTTAGATGTTGCCTATTGATTTAAATATTAAAAGAATGGAAAATTCGTAGAATTTTAAGTTAAATTTTCAAGCTCATTTTCTTATTCACTAGAAGATATTAACACCGAAAGATATGCATGCAGTAAAAGTTACAAAGGTCACACACACACACATAAAAATTGCATTAAAAGTTCGTCAAAATACAATTGAACAGTCTTTAACATAATTATAATTTTGAAACTTTTACTATAACTTTCGCATAGCTGGCCATTTAATATTTGCATGATTTATAAATGGTTCCTAGACAAAAAGAAACTTTTCGTGGTATTTGAAAGATTTAATAATAAAATTGTAGAAACTTAAAAGGTACTGTAAAATAATAGCAGAAGCTTAATTTTAGTTTGAAGTATATCAGTAGTTGGGATAAGTAATTTATTAACCATCCATAAAATAATGTATTACAGTAAAATAATAAAATATAATATACAAAAAAGCTTCTCTAAATTGGTGCTTGAAAAGTCCATGCATTTTTCAACAATAGTTATCAAAAACATACTCAAGTAATCCCATATTAATATCCTTCAGCATTTGTGGGGCTAACTGGATTAAAAAAAAATGATTTGGGAAAAGTCTTTTTTGGAAAATATTAGAAAATACATTGATTCTTTTCATTTATTTATAGCATCGACTATACAATAAAGCAGGCATAATTTGCTTATTGCATTGCAAATGCCAGGCTAAATAAGAAATATTATATAAATATTTTAAGAATAATTAAAAATTCAAAATAAAACTTTCACCTTTTATCAGAATATATTTTTACAATAAATAATATTGTAATTACAATAGTAAATACACTTAAAAAATAATATTTTGGCTTAAGTGATGAAGATTATAATTGTTTTTTTAATATTAAAAGCAATGATATCTTGACATTCACAAGCTTTTTGAAAATTTATAGTGGAAAAAAATAATAAATAAAAATATCTTACTTGAACACCGAAGAACAGATTTGTGTTGCTAATTTATCATTCAATTCTGAGAGATCATTTTCATTTGATGCAATGTGAGTGAATGTCGCTATTTCAGATAAAGCATCACTAAAAATAGGTAGCTGCAAATGAAAATTGTATCACTATTCAGGTAAATAATTTGAAATTAAATATTAGCACGATGAAAATATTTTTAACACTTGATTACTCTTGAAACTAGCAGATTTTCTTCATATATTTTTCAAGGGAATAAAAAATGATATACTTATACAATAATTTTCAACATAATAGAAATAAATATTGGAATATTAAGCATATGCAATGAAAATTTTCAACGTAACAAATATTTTTATAAAATCTAGATAATTGGACAGCATTCAGTATATTAATTTTATATATTATATTTCTTAAATATTATATATTCTTTTTTATTTTTAAGATGCATATTTATTTTTCTAGATTCTGTATTAAAATGTTTTCAGTTAGGTTCTTTTTTTAATCAATAAATTATTTTTAACTTGTTAAAATCTTTTTAAATTTTAAATAATAAAATTTTCTATTACACAAACACATGAAATGCAGTATATGTACTTGTGGATTAATCCAACCTGTTTATCTGTTTTTAAATACAAACTAAAATTAGAAAACTTGCATTGCTATATAATTACATAATTTGGCCGTTTAAAGCCAATACAATGGAAGCTTGATCTATTGTTTTCTCATCATTTGTTTTGATTTGATAATCTCAGTGCACTTTTTACTCACAATTTTAGATCGTTGGGTCTACACCCAACGATCTAAATCGTGAGGCCTGCCAACCTGCCCACCAAGGGGCTGTTGCACCACTGATTATGAATCTCAGCACAATTACCAACTGAGAATAAAATTAAGATTGCCCACTAAGGTTGTTCCTGTAAACTATATTTTCCTGCATCAACCTGCAGAAAAAATTTAGCACAGCTATTTTCAACTTTAAAAACCTGTTTAAAAAGTTTTACTTTTAAAATGAAAAAAAATTATTCTAAATGGCCTTTTAAATCCCCTGGCAGCTTTGATTACAGTCATTATTTCAGAAAATGAGAAGTCTTAATGGTTGAGATAACGAATGTAAGTTTTTGCTTTTTGTCAAATTGCCAGATCTTTAATTTTCTCATATATCACATATATAAATGTAAAATTGTAACTGCAAATATGTAAAAAGAAAATGCCACTATGGTTAATATAATTAATTGAAGATCATGCCAATTATGATGAACCCGATGCTTCAACTTTAATCAGGAAATTAAAGTATTTTTAAACCATGAGATGTTTTACTTAAGCTAATAAAAAAATTTTTTTTATGCTAATGAAATACTAAAAATCTATTGTTTGGTTTAAAAAACACAACAACTTGAAATGCTAAATTACCAATATTTTATAGTCATTAAATTCATATAGCTTGGTAAGTAAACATATGCATTTATTGTCGGAATATATTGTTATCCCATATCCATAATTTCTTTCAAATATTCCTGTAGGAAATGAAAGACTGAGGTTTTATTGCATATATTTAGAAATATTTTATAATTATTGGAAAGATATAAAGTTCAGATTTTTTCAGAAATTCCAAAAATTTTTTAAATTTTGATTTGTTAGCAATTCATAAAAACACATTTTAAGAAAGAACATAGCTTATATTTCATCATTTCATTTATGTGCATCAATTTTCCAACATTATTCAACAAGATACCACACAAGATGAAATAGAATAAAAAGGAATTTAAAAACAAAAGTAATATAAACACTCATGCATGATGCACATCACATTTTGTAAAATAATAACTTTTAGAGAATTTTAGACTACTAATTTTTTAACTAGAGACTAAATAGATTTTTTTTACAAATTGCATACAGTAGTCTATAATCCACATCCCAAAATTATTAAAGATTTTTTTACCATATAATTTCTAGATTTGTGGCAAGAAATTATAGTATTTTCTTATTACCAAACATTAATGAAATACCATTGGCAACATAATTTTAGTAATCACTTACAAGATATATATTGCATTAGCAATTTTGTACATCATATTATGAGAATAAATATAAATTTCAATATGATTAATAAATGAAAAATATATTTGTTTGTTTTGCTCAGGCAAAATGAAATAAAAATGGAAAATTGTTCTTCATTAAGTATCTATACAGTCTCTTACTTTACACAAATTACTATTAAAAGAATAAATTTTTGTGTTTACTAATAGTAATATCTGAAATTTGTCTTTTTTATTGCATTTATAAAGCGTACATTAGTAATTTGTATTTTCTAATCTTTTTTAACATTATACATATACACTGATTAGTTGTAACTTATCAGTATCTATGAAAATTAAAAAATGTGTTTGTCAAAAATTAATATTCAAGTATCTATGAAAGTACTGAAATTTTAATAGAAACTAAATAAATTTAATATTTTTAGAAAAAGTTAAATTTTAATAATTATATAAAAATTATTGACAGTACAAAATATATTTAATAAGATATATATTAATAAAATTAATTTTATAATAGTTATAAGAATGCTAAATATTAAAATAGACAACTACTATATAGAACAAAACAAACCTTTGAATCATCATCCACACAGGATACCACGTTTAATATTTCCTTAATTTTTATGACTAAAGAATTTAAGGTCTCTCCATCTAGAAATTTACTAGAAGTTTCCATCATAAGGTTTAACACTGAACAAGATTAAGCAGCTACAAGAAATAAAGGTGAAGTAATTATGCAGAATCTCTTAAGCAATGATACATGAAATTAATTATGTTAATTTAAAAAAACTGTTATTGTACATCTTTACGGTTATATAAGAAAAACTTCACTAATTAATTAAATTTATAAAAAAGGAAAGAAAAATTTCCTACAATAAGTTGTTGAATTTGTTTCAAGATTAATTCATCAAAATATATTCAAAAAATTCAAAACAAACAAAAATTTATAAAAATCTTATTAAAAAATTGGTTGGCGGAATTTACAGCTATTATAGCAAATTTAAGTTGCTATCTTATTTATAAGTTCTTTACAATATAATTTAGATAGTAAAGAGATATTTCTTGGATTATATTCTTAAAAATTAAATTATAATGAAAAAAAAGAATAATTATTATTTCCTTCATACGTTAAATGTCATTTTTATATAAGTGCTAAATTTTTTTTTATTTCAATTTTATCTTTTATTTTTATAAATAAATAAATTATATTCAATTTGTCCTTTCACATCAATTAGTTAAATTTTTATTTCAATTTATTAAATGTTTATTATTATATTCTATTTGTTTTTCACTATGAAAAATGAATAAAAGTTTTAATTTCTCTTCAAAAAGGAAAAAACAAAATATATATTTTATAAACAGAATACAATTATCATACGTTTATTTTGCTTCATGCAAATAAAGAAACGTATGTTATAGAATGAAAAAAACGAAGTGCTTAGACAATTAAATATAATATACAATTACCGCTTACTGTTTTCAACGTGCATGTGTGCGAATTCAAGTGTTGTGTTTGTTTGTGTTTTGTGTTATTGCCATTTAAGCTTTTGATAAAAAAAACCGAAAAAAACTTATATTTGAATTTGCAGTCAGTTTTAAAGAAATTTATTAATATTGCAATTTTAAATTTATTCATAAATTTGTTTTGAGCTCAATACGTGACTTGGCATGTGCGCATTCAACTGAGCTCGTACCTGGGTTGCTCTGATGCTTCGTGTGGATGATGTTATTAAGGGTGCCTGCTTCTGCCTGCATGAAAATGAATTCCCACTTTCTGGAGAACATTTTTCTGGAGTCGAGAGCCAGATTTTCGGCTTCGTAGTCCACCAGCTCCAGCCTGGTCTTATTCTGCATGGTCCTCTTGCACAGATACACAGCTAAAGAACAGGGAGGAAGTAATTAACGCCATCATGCTTTTTCATAGAAGAAGAGTGTAACGTTATTTGATTCACTTGGTGATTTTAATTTGCATAATAATGGGTTGAAAGCACTCACAGTGTATAACAATATGTTTGGTTACATAATATTTTCTTAGAAATTATTTGCTTCCTATTATTCTAGATAATGGAAATAAAGGAGTCGTTTTTTAAAACAAAATATGACCAATATCCGAATTAAAGATTTGATGACTTTAATCAGGTAGACGTCTTTTTATATTTATATTTAACTAATGGTATGTATTCATTTTTAAGTTTTTACAAAAACTGTTTAATTACTTCTGATGCAAATGAGAAACTTAAATTTAAAGATGCTTTTCAGAGCATGAATATATATATATGTACATTCTGACGATTTTATCAAAACTAAATTTTACTGGGCTACTAGAGTTCTTATGGTAGATATCGTTATAGTTTGATGTAGGAACACACACACACACTACGTTTAAGAAACAGTTTCAGTAATAGTAAAGCTAAATAATCATTGATATTAATTAAAAAAAATTTTTTTCGAAATTATATCCTTGTTTATTTTAAAAACGCATTAATAAAAATTATTGTATCTTTAAATAAGAAAATCTGGATTGTGATTTTGCAAAAAAAATTACAATTGTATTGGTTGGGATTTTGGAATAAAATGATAAAACTATTAAGTTATGTGTTTTTAAAATGATAATTATAATTATTTATTTTTATACTTATTTTAATACATATTATTACATATTATTATTATAATTTATTGATAAAATAAAATAAAACTATGCATTTTGAATAAGATGAATAAGTAATATTGAATAAGTAATAATGAATAAGTAATAATGAATAAAATAAAATAAAATAAGCAATTCTGAATAAAAATAATGTGTCTTTATGATTACAAAATGATTTAAAATGAAGAAAAAATACATCAAAGTTGTTCAAATCAAAGGTTTCCATAATAAATGTTTTCATATCATCATCAAAGGGTTTCATATTAAAATCACAGGTTTTCATTTAATCCTTTCATGAAATCTAAGTTAAAATTTGTGTACGTAAAAGAATCACATATTATAATATATCATATAATTTAAAACAGATTAACAATATTACTTTTTTTCTTTTATGCTTTAAAATGTTACAGAAATTGAAATCAATTTGTTGTTTTAAGTGCTAATAAAGATTTCCTATTTTTTATAAAGATAGGATACTATTAATTCAAAAATAAAAATGAAACCCAAATGTACATTCAATATCTTAATTCTTTTCATTTACAGTTTCAATCTGCTTAGACTTCAATAAACATCATGGATTTCATTTGAAGAAATATTTTAAAGATAAATGGAATTAAAATATCAATATGGAGAAATAAGAATGTATATTGAGTTACGTTTTTATTTGCTGATTCCTTATTAAATTTTTACATTCGATTATTATACAAAATGAAATTTCAATAAAATTTCGAGGGCTAAATTTTTTATTGTTCTACTTGAATTTAAATATGTTAGCGAGAAAAAAAATGAAATAACTAATAAATGAATTGAATTGAAAAGAAAAACGCAGAAAATAATTTTAAAAAGATTTTAATTATTAAATATGTCACTTCAATAATAGAGATAAAATAATAATCAAAAAAGACTATCTATTTCTAAAATCAAAAATAAAAAAAAACCACATCAGTAATTTCAATTAAATTTTCCATATTTTTCATGAGTTTTCAAAGAATTTACTAATTAATCCAAGAAAGTTATTTTAACTGAAGAATATTACAAAATTTTATTGATTTAATATTAAAGACCCTATTTTTACTCCTTAAAAATTTCACTTTTCTTCTTTTTTTTGTACATAAATGAAGATGAGCATTAAAATTCAATTAACGATTCTGCAAGTGATAGCTTTATTTTTAAAAATAACAGAATTTATTTGCAAAAGTTAAAATTTAAAGAAATTAATAAAAATGTCTTAAAAAAAGTATTTCGTGAAAAACTAGTTTAGTTAGTTATAATTTTTTTCATAAATATTAAATTAACATTTAAGTATCAAATCTTTCACAAATCATCTTGAGTAAATATTATCTTTTTTTTACTACAAAATGAAATACATATATTTTTACAGTACATTAAAATATATTTTGATCAAAATTTTCATTATATATATATATATATATATATATATATATATATAATTTCAAGGAGGAATAAAAAAAAGTAATTTATATTGATTTTTTTTCAAAAACTTTTTAATTGAAAAAAAAGTTCATAATGCTTCATTATGTAGTCTTTCTAAATTTTTAAAACAAAATCATACTTAATGATTAAATTTGTAAATGTTGACTTTTGTAAATGAATATGTATGATAAGATTTTCGTTTTACTTATATTGAAGTACCTGTATATTTCTTATACAAAGCACTGAATTTTAAATGATATTTTGCACAGATTAATATCAATCTTACTCAAAATATAATATACTGTAATCCATTAACACAATAGAATAATACATGCTCAAAGAAAAAAATTACTCACCGTAATCTGTGTTTTCTGGTTCCCAGCAATTTGATGGCCAAAAATAAGGGGTCTGCCGTAAAAAACATAAGATCAAAATAATTTATATTTCCTTAATGAATATTACATTAAAAATTTAACCTAAATTTAATCTTGAGAAACATTACAGAAGGGCGTATCAAATTGTAATTAGAAATTTAGTTTAAATTAAATTAAAATGAAATAGCTGGACATCATATATTTACAGCTTTACATTTATGATTAATGAATTAATTTGTACATTGATTGTTCGTGAACATTTCCCGCAAAAAAATTTCCTCGAACTCTAAAAAAAAAAAAAAAAAAGAGTTTCTAATAATTGGTTGTACTTTAATTGGTTTTGGTATAATTGGTTTTGCTTTTTTAAAATTAATAATTAGTTTTGCTGTAAATTAATTATAATTAAAAATACAAGTAAACAAAAAAAAAATTGAAATAAAACGTTCTTCCACTATGATTTGATTTTTTTTTTTATAAACTTTAATTAAGGGAACAAGTTTCAAAATTCATTTCTAGTACATTTATAGTAACAATAAGTAATTTTACCTAAAAAATATGAGCATAAATATTTTTAGAAAAAAAAAAAAATTTAAATATTTTTAGAAAAAAATTGGTACTTACGTTTTGACGGTACCTTGGCGACAGACTCAGCGGTTTTTAAGTGTCGCCAATCTTTATTATTTGGAATAAAAATATTTTGAAAGCGTTTTGATTTTAAATGAAGTGTTTCATATATATTTTAGTATTTGGAACAAAAATTTTAAGTGCAGATTGGCGTCAAATCTGTAGCTGCGGTTGGATCGTGTGCTCTTTATTGGCGCAACTGTCGACAAGGTACCGTTAATACGTAAGTACCAAAAATTCAATAAAATTATTTTAAATTAAAGTATTTGCTTTCTTTTTAAATAAAATTTTTTCGTTTAATTTAATAAAAATTTACCTGAAATCTGTAAAATGTCCCATCAGCCTTTACAGTTAAAATATGATCATCAATGGGAAACAAGTAACCATGTGCAGCCATGAGATGTGCCATGTGCAAAGCTTCCACTGTAAAATAAAAATAGTAAGGATTTAGATAAAATGTTGTGTTCTAATTTCTTTGCTGAATTATCTTGATTTTAATTTGAAAATAATTTAACTCATTTAAGCAGGATTTATTAAGTGCAGAAGGTCACATGTATTTCTTATTCATTTTACAAAACAAAGCCCCAAATGCGTGGTAAAAAATTCAGCGGAATTGAAATTAGTGTAAATAAATGCTTTGATGGAAAAAAAAAAAAAAAATATTTCCGTGGTATAAGTATATTTTATCAATAAATGTTCGATAGAATGGCTTTCGTTTTGTCAATATGTACAAATAAAAAATTATTCGTATAAAAAATGATAGATATTTTTTTTTTTTCATTTGTTAGGATATTTGAGACTACAATTTGCAGTTCAGCACGATATGCAACATTAAAAATAACTTCTTGATTGTTCCTGAAATGATTTTTTTACAAAGATCTCGTGAGATGCTCATGGTCCAAGGACATGTAATCAATCTAAATTTCATATTGCTTATAAGAAGTAAATTTAAATAAGATTGATTGATTTTTAAAGAACGCTTTGCTGAATCCTAGGCAGTTTAACAATTTATTTTGATTTTTGTTAGTAAATTTATCTTTATTGTAAATAAATTATTGTGAGATAAAAGTAAAAGGATAAATGGGGCATTTATTTATTTTTTTCTTTATTGAAGTACGAAATATTAAATAAAAATTTTATGTAGGTGTCTGTAATTTTTTTTATTCATGTGAATATGATGTGAACATGTTATGATGAAAATATTACATTGCTATTTTGAGCGAAGAGAGAGATTATGATTTTTAAATGAAATTGTTAAATAAACTTTTACTTGTTGAAACATATATTATTTTTATTTTTTTTTATTAATGACAATAGTTCATTAAAATAATATTTGCTATTAATAAAAAATTTTTTTTATAATTTTTATGAGATATTGTTGATTTTAGCTTAAATTATCTACTCTTAGATAAGAGCATCTAAATCTATCATAGAAATTTATAATGATGTAAACTTCAACAGATTTATTTATTTTATTCATTACTAATAAATGTTTAAAAAAATACGGATTTAAACATATTGTTAACAATCATAAAGCATTCACACGAAAAGCTATAACCTTGAACTCAAAGTTAATAGATTTTTTTTTTTCAGGTTGGGTTGACTCTTACGTTAGACTTCGTTAGACTTAGCAAGTTCTTTACAAGGACGGGCTAACCCTTATGTTAGACTTCGTTAGACTTAAGTTCTTTTCAAGGACGGGCTGACCCTGTTAGACTTCGTTAGACTTAGCAAGTTCTTTTCAAGGACGGCCGACCCTTATGTTAGACTTAGCAAGTTCTTTTCAAGGACGGGCCGACCCTTATGTTAGACTTCGTTAGACTTAGCAAGTTCTTTTCAAGGACGGGCTGACCCTTATGTTAGACTTATGTTAAGGACGGCTGACCCATATGTTAGACTTCGTTAGCAAGTTCTTTTCAAGGACGGGCTGACCCTTATGTTAGACTTCGTTAGACTTAGCAAGTTCTTTTTTTCAAGGACGGGCTGACCCTTATGTTAGACTTTGGAACCGATAATGGGAGAGATAGAAAGAAAAAAAAAAAGGAGTGTACAGAGAGTCAAATGAAGGTTTCAGGCAGTACGGAGGGTAAAAATAACGAACTGGCTTAAACGAATTGGCTTTTTAAGATGATTTTATAAATATTTGTTATATAATTGTGTAGTGTGTTGCAGTTGTGCAATGCTGTCTTAGCAAATTTTAATAAGTTTGACATCATCATTTAAAGAAACAATTGTGTCAACCATGAAATATAATGAAGGCCACACGCATATCCTGCCCTAACTTTTACTCATATTTTTTATAAGTATTAAATATTTTTTATTAATTTATTTAAAAATACGCTGAATTTACACAATAAAATATTTCAAAATTAAAATACACATAAAATTTTGTAGTAAAATCAGATTATAGTCATAAATCAGTTAACCATTTATTACTCATATATTGTAAAACACCAAAAAGAATTTTAATTCCGGCATTACTTCATAAAAACCAAATAGGATTCAGTTGTTTTTTTATACATTACCTGACAGAAAACTCACACCAAGAACAAATTTTAAACCATAACCATTGTGTTTAGTGGTACAACTTTTAAATCGCCAACGGCCATACCATGCTGAATATACCGGTTCTCGTTAGATCACCGAAGTCAAGCATCATTGGGCGCGGTCAGTCAGTTAGGTGACCACCGGCAACACCGCGTGCTGTTGGCGTTCACAAATTTGGGGCCTGAATGGCCGAGTGTCTGGCGCTCGGTACCACACCGAATCGGCGGTGCCGTGTTTGCAGCGGTTCGAATCCACTTTAAGCCGTAGGTCCCGGTCTCCCATGACTGTAAGCACGGAGTCAAAGTCAGACTTCTACCTACGGGTGCTCCATCAAACAGATTTTCTGTATGTTTCGTGGGCTTGGCCAGACAAGTGGGATAAGAAACAACAACAACAACACTTTTAAATCAATTGATTAAATTTGGTAAAAATAATTCCAAATGATTAAAATGAAATGAATCTTCTTTTATTAAAAGGAGGAAAATATCGTATTTCCCTTATTCGATTTTAAATAGGAATAAAAAGCATAATTAACAAACTTATGATAAATTTTCTGTATGTTTCACTTTTCGTAGATAAAACACTTTTGTTTCTGAAGAATAGGAAAATTGGGCAACAATTGCAAAATTGGGCAAATTGGTTCATATTCAACATTTGGCATTAATCTGAATTCCTGACTTTTCAGATATCTTTATCTTAAGAGAATAAAATACTTAAAGTTATTAATTCTTACCCTTTGTTTAACCTTATCTAACCTTATCTTTTTTGCTAAGAGATATTGTAGAAAAAATAATTTTCTTTCGATGTATATCTTCATAATTTTTTTATTCTGATATTCCAATTCAAATTTGGTTTTGTGTATCAAAAAAAGGGATTTATGTATAATAGCAAATACATTTCAACAAAATTCAATTATGTTTTTTACTTTTTTAAACGAGAATACATATTGAAATTCTTGATTGATTTTAGTTTTCGTTTTCATAAAATACGATAAACATTTTTCTTTCCATTCTTTAAAAGAAATAAAAAAGATTTACATATATTAATATATATTTTCCATTACGATACAAAAGAAAGATACATATCGATTGAAATCCACTTACTCTGATCTTCCATTTTTAAGTGCTTCATCATCCAGGCGATTAGATCTGAACCTGAGGGAAAACCATAATTATTTTCCTTTAAAAAGCTGAACATAAATCATTCAATAAATAAAATATGTTAAATGCCATATATAACTATAAAATGTTATCATATTGAAATATTGATCTCAGAACTTTTCGAATATTAATAAATCGAGAAAATAAGGATAATAAATATTTTTTTTTGTATCGTCATAGCAAAATGTTTTGTATATATTTTGCATTTACAAAGTATCCCACTCAGAATCAAACCGAAATTGTAGTCTTCACACATATATATACATATACATATATATATATATATAGCTCATATATATATATATATATATCATATATATAGGAGCTGAATGCTGAATGATTGGCGCTCTAGCGTTCGATGGCACAACTTTCAAGTTTGGTTTGAGTCCCAGCGGTTCGGTGTAGTGGTCTTGATCCCGAATGTTTGTTTAAGCCGTACTGTCCGGTCTAATATGACTGTGGAGGTTGCTCATAGGGTGACAATCCTACCATGTAAAAAAATGTCAGCGTCACGGAGTCAAGTCAAACTTCCACCTACGGGTGCTACATCACAACCGAAGCTGCCCCCTCTCCTTCCACCATGAGACTACACGAATTGAGGGCTTGGTGTAGATGTCTACCAAGAGGGATAGGAAGCAACTAATATATATATATATATATATATATATAGCATATTGAGGTTTTGAATTAAATTATAAGCATTTTTGAAAAAAAGTAAGAATCAACCATGCATTACCACAACGAACGATAGTTAATAGATCTCTTCAAGGATGGGTTGACTTTTAGTTAGACTTTTGAACTTTGCGCGTTTTTTTTCGCCCGTTAGACTTTGAAACCTATAATGGAGAGGGGAAAAGAGAAAAGGGAGAGTGCCGATTGGAGTGAGAGATTCCAGGAAGTCAGAGGGTATAAGAATCCAGGGAAAAGTTCCAGAGAGTACAAAGGCTACGAAGACCCTAGCACGAACTTACTTTTAAGATGAATTTGTAAATAATCGTTATATATAATTGTGTTTGGTGTGTTATGTGTTGTAATTGTGCAATGCTGTCTTTGTAATTTTAATAAATATGACTGTCACTAGTTTCGAAGCATCATTTAAAGAAACCATACTGCATCAAGACCACACGGCCCTAACTTTTAATAAAACATACAGATTAGTAATAATTAAAAAAATGAATTATAGTAATCGAGATAAAATAAATATTTAACAATGATGACTATTTTTAAAAAGACAAGAAATAAAATTTATTCTTAAAAATAATTATTAAATCTGTTAATAATGTTTGACACAATAACAATTTGACGATATTATGAATTTAAATGATTAATAAGAAATTAAAATCTTATAATTCAAAATTCAAAATTAAATAAAATTCAAAATTATAAAGAGCGTTATTTCACTTGTGCTTTGAAACTGGTACTTCTAAAAAGAACTAAAGCAGTTGAGGAATTTTAATTTGCAGTTAAGAAATTCTTTTCAAATGAATTTAATTAAAAGAGAGAATTCTTGAAAGATCATGATGAGTAATAGTTAAATAAATGAATTATTATAATCGAGATAAAATAATTATCTAACTTTATTAACTATTTTTGAAAAGATAAGAAAAAAAAAAAAATTATTCTTAAAATTAATTATTAATTCAATTAATAATGATCGACACAGCAACAATTTGCTGTTATTACAAATTTTAAATGATTAATAAGAAATTAAAATCTTTTATTTAATTCAAAACTTTAACGAGTGTCTTTTCATTTGTGCCGCCAAAATTGGTACTGCTAAAAAGAACTAAAGCAGTGCAGGAATTTTAATTTGCAGTTAAGAAATTCTTTTCAAAAGAATTTAATCAAAAAGAGAATTCTTGGAAGATCCTTCATGTCTTTTGAAAACATCAACATAACGTTTTCATGTTTTGTACTGTAGGTGTCCAAAGCTGAGTTTTATAAACAAACATTTTTATTTTGGAAGTTAGGATGATTGGAATAAATGCATGCTAAAACTTTCTTAATAAATTAAATTTTTATTAATCTATTATAAATGTTTACGGAGAATAAATCTTATTGCTTAATAATTTCCAAACATTTGTGTTAAAATATATTTTTTATTTTGCCAACGATCAACTATGTTATTTGAATTTATCCTACAATAAAAATCAATTAGTTATGTTTAAAAGAATATAGCGCTTTCTAATATCTTTTTAAACCTCACTCGATTTTTCAAAGTATAAATTTCACCCTTTTTGTTACCTTTTGTTATTATGTTATTAAATTTCAATTATACAAAACAGAATATTTTTGGCTGAGTTTTTTTTTACTAAAATGATTAAATGAACATATAACAATAAAAGAAACATAACAGTTATTATTTATTTGAACATTATAAGAAAATATCACTTGAAAAATATTAATGAAGTGTATTTATTGAACATTATGATTAATGTTAATAATTTTGTTATATAATATAAATAATATTTTAAATAATATATTTATATAAATAATATTTTAAACAAATTACACCAAAGAAAAAAAAATGTTGCAATGTACGTTTTTTAATATTACAGATATTTAAACTGTTATATAGATATATTATTTTTTAACCTCACATCTGTTTATTTAATTTTTTCAATAAAATTTGGATAAAATGCAATCAAAATATTTGCTTTTAGTATTTATGATGCCAGATTTAATTTTAGAACACGTTTTCGAAATTATTAAAATTCGAAAATAAAAAGTAGATTTGAAAAATTCTAATATTATCATTTATTTGTAATTTTAATAAAATAAAAGTGAAATAATTAAATAAAAATTTAGAAGGAAACTAAACAAACTAAAGTATTTAAAAAATAAGACAATTAAAAAATTAAAGGTAATCTATTTTGTAATCATGTTTTGATCCACTCGAAAACATTAACAATAAATGAATACAAAACAGATTTTGAATGATTCAAAATTTGTCTAACTTAAGAATGAATATTTTCTTAAAATTTTCGAAATTTGTTTAATTTATGTTTTTTCTGAAGCGAAACATTTGAGTTATGCTGCTAGCAACAATATAAATGTTTAAATAGAGTACTGGCAAGGAGCAATTTCAACAATAATAAATATCGTAAGCAATATTTATAATCTTAATAAAAGAAATGCTTTATAAATAATCTTAGAATTTGGTTTAAAAATATTTACAATAAATTTATAAGTTTAGGAATTAATTTTCATGAATGTGTTTTTTTCTGGGAAATATGCCACATTTGTTTTTAGAAAAGTGTTCTTAAGTGTTTCTTCTTTCCGATATAGATTGATACCATGATCAAACATGACACTTTACACTTTTGCACTTATAACAAGAGAGGAAATTTTTCATATTGTTATTTCGATTTTTCTCAAAACTAATTAAATTTTTGTTTACAGCTCTTTTTCAGGAATAAGTAAATGACAGAAGCACATGGTTGTTTACATGGAAGGGTAGATGTTTTGAACTTTTATCTATCTACTAAATAAACAAAGATTACAGCAACATATCATGTATTCGATACATAAAACATGACAGGCGTAGAATTATAATCTGTTGCATTAATAGAGATTTTCTTTTAACCGAAATTGATACAGTAGTAATGTAAAATTCTAATAACTATACTCTTTAACATATACTTTAATTACTATTCCATGTATGCATTCATAAATAATGATAAAAATAAAGAGAAAAATAATGATAATGATAAATATATTAGTGAAAACAGAACTACTAACAATGAATACGTTTTTATAAAATTAGAATTGTAAATTAGTTTTCACAAATCTCATAACTTTTTTAATTGATTTAATTTTTCATATTATTTTAATAAAGAACAAATATAAAATTATTATTAATTTTCTATCATTATAAACTTTAAAGTGTTTGAGTGACGTAAAATTGACAACATAAAAGAACAATTATAAAAATGTTAGTAATTTTCCATAATTATAATCCTCAACGAGTTTGAGTGACATAAAATTAGCAACTGTCATGTAATTGAATCGTGAATCAATTTTTATGTTGAACTTCGAAGCAGTCATTCTATTTATAAAACTTATCCTAAAATAAAAATTAAATTTTTCCGATTTGCATTTACATGCAGTTGTCGTAATTTGTTTCAAAATAAAAGCTAGCCTAAGCAATCTTTTATTTTTAAGCGTCTGCAGTTTCAAAGCAGTCGCATTAGGATGTGTTGGAGAATCGTTCTTCGAATGTGTCTTGAAAACATGCTTGGCAAAGCAAAACTCAGAATTCTTATTTCTCCAAATTTTGCATGAAACTTTTTTTATTTTTATTTTTTAGAAAACTTTTGAACATATTGATTAGAAGTTACTTTCAAAAATTGTCGAAGAATTCTTTGAATAAAAATGAATAAAAACCGATAGTTGTGAACGAATGGAAATTTTTATTTCCGCAGGTCATATTAAATGCTTTTTAGAAATTTGCTAATTTCTTAGAAAAAATGCAGTTTGTCTTACTGGAATATGGTGACGAAAATCTATTAAGAAAATGAAATCTTAAAAAAACTGGGAATAAATATCAATGCACATGAATGCATATTGAACAAAAATTATAAAAATATATATGTTATTAAGTTTAAATATACACTCAAGAGCCAAAACACTATGACCACCTGTCAATAACGAGTTGGCCCACCTTTGGCGAGCAACACAGCTTCAACCCGCCTTGGCATGGATGCCACAAGTTCTTGGTAGATGGCCGGAGACAGATTGTACCAGATGTTTAAGCAACGGTCACACAAATCCGAGATATTGCGAATTGGTGGTCTTTGAACTCTGAGCTGCCTTCCCAGGACATCCCAAATGTGTTCTATTGGATTGATATCTGGTGAGTGAGGCGGCCAGGACATTAACTGGAATTCAGCATCATGTTCCTGGAACCACTCCAATACAAGTTTAGCCTTGTGATAAGGGGGCGTTGTCCTGTTGGAACATTCCATTTCCAGCTGGAAAAACAGAGGTATGTAAGGCTGCAACTGGTCCGCAATGATGTTCAGATACCCTGTAGCATTCATGGTCTAATCTACCACAACCACGGGTCCCAGAGACGCCCAAGAGGACGTTCCCCAAAGCATATCGCCACCACCGGCTTGTGTATGACCTACTGTACATTGAGGGAGCAACTGTTCGCCTGGAAGACGGCGTATCCTGACACGGCCATCGGCGTGATCAATGACAAACCGTGATTCATCTGGCCAGGCAACTCTCTCCCACTGATCCATGGACCAGTCACGATGTTCCCGGGCCTAGCGCAGGTGCAGTTGGCGATGAAGCTTGGTCAGCAAAGGCACGAGTGGGACGTTTACTGCGTAGCCCCATATCCAACAGTGTCCGCTGAACAGTGTGCTCCGATACTATTCTACTTGGCCCTGCATTGTATTGGGCTGTCAGCTGAGCCACTGTCTGGCTCCGGTTTGCTTCACCATGCGAGACAGTCTCCGACGACCTTTTTTCTTGATAGCGTGTGGACGTCCAACACCATGTCGTCTACTGCTGGTTTCACCGTCATTCATCCACTTTGCAAGTACTAACAACTGTAGATCGCGAACAACCCACGAGTCGTGCAGTTTCGGAAATACTTGTTCCGAGTCTTCGAGCCATTACAATCTGCCCCCAGCAAAGTCACTTAGATCCGCAGCCTTTCCCATCACACGCAGAAGTAAGTGAAAGAATGATTCTTCAGACTCTCCAGCAGCAGTTAAATACCACTTCTACCTGATCACGTGCCTTCCACGTCATCCAGGTGTGTTCATTGCAAAATGTAGGGGTGGTCATAATGTTTTGGCTCTTGGGTATAATGTTAAGTTATTAAGTTAATAAGTTAAGTCATATTTAAATAAATTGCTAAGTTATAAAATATGTTAGTAGTTATTAAATAAATATTAATACTTATTAAACAATAGTAATAATAATTACTAAACAATATTAATAATGTATTATTAAACAATATTAATAATGTAAATTAAACAATATTAATAATTATTAAACAATATTAATTATGTTTATTATTTTAACTTGAAATATCTAACTTGTATTTTTTAAGTAGTTATGTGTATAACGAAAGTTACAATAATATATACCTTTATTAAAATTTAACTTAGTTTAAATATTTGTAAACACATTTCTTTTTTTCACTAAAGGATGGTAGAGTACAAAAATACTTTTTGCTATCATCACACAAGAATACACACATACACACAAATCAAATACAAATAATAAAAAAAAAAAAAAAAAAAAAACTTAAGGTGGAAAATTTTATATACATTGAAACTTTTCTAAACACTTCCATTTCTTTCTAAAATTTTTTTTTAAAATAAAAATTCAAATAAAATAAGAATGTGTAAGTTTGTTTTAAATGCATCAAAAATTGACTATAATAACGTTCTTATAGAATAGAATTTTATTCATTTATCACATTTTTAATAAATATGGAAATATAACACAATAGAAAAGACTATTAAAAAATGAAATAAATTAACGGTGAATTGGTTATTGGTAGTTACTTACTACCAATATAATTCAATCAATATAATTCTTTTATTTTCTTACATATTTTATACTTACACCTACAATTTTATATTTAGTTATTTCCATATTCTTGCTTTCATATTACAAACACTGATTCTGTAAGATTATCCAGGGACTAAACATTAAAACTATAATTGTTACAGATAAAATATTAACAATATCTTAACCATTTCTTGCTAAATTAAATGATTATCCAATGCCTATTATTTTGTCTAAAGATATTTTTAAAAACTTAAATTTGTCACCAATATTTTGTTTTTATTCTTACAGTTAATCTCATCCTTATTTACATTTATATAACAGTTTCAGTGATATTATTTTAGTCATCATAAAAAATAAACTAAAAATAGCTGTGTAAGAAAAGTATCACGTACAAAGAAACTTGAGATAGAAGTACATAAATAAATAAATACTCACAGAGTATTATATGAAAAGTGTTGTATCAAATAAACTTTGAAAAGAAGTTGAGTTCGGTGGGATTTGTTATCAAAGAACAGCTTTTTAAGAGTTCCTAAAATTTTTAGTAGAGGAAATTCTATTGTTGTTTAAAAGATACTGAAATTTTCAGAGCTGCAGTTACAGTTTCTGCAATTTTGAAATCTCGAAAATTTAAAAATTCTGTTCAAAGGTATTCTTAAAAGAAATAGTTAAGGGGTTTGTTTAAAAACAAAAAATATAAAGACAGCCTTTGAGAAATTATATTCAACAATTTTATGGAAATAAGATATTTCTTTTAAAATAAATTGCTTAAAAGAACTTTTCTAAATCATATTATGAAGAATAATAAATCATATAGGATATTATTTTTAATAATCTTTATCAAACACTACATGTGTTCACATTAAATTCAGAAATTTAAAAGTTGATAGTTGATTTTATCATGTATAACGTTGTTACCTCCCTCTTGGTTATTCAGTGTAAAAGAGAACACAAGTTTGAGTCTTGTTGGTGATGCGATCTGCAGTAATTGTTTGCAGAATAAGTACATTCAGTGGAGATTGTGATGTAGTAACTAGAATTGTTATAAATAAAATATGTACAATATCCTATTCATTTCTTGCTAAAATTAAATGATTATCCAATGCCTATTATGGTCTAAAGAATGTTTTGTAAAAGTTAAACTTGTCTCCAATATATTGCTTTTTTTTACAGTTAATCTCATCCTTATCACATTTTTATGACTGTGTGTTCGAGTGATATTATTCTAGTTACCATAGAAAAATAAAAAAAATAGTTGTAAAGAAAAGTGACAAGTACAAAGAAACTCGAGATAGAAGAACATAAATAAATAAACACTCGCTGATTATTATTTAAAAATATTGTGTACCTAATAAAATCTTCTAACTTTGAAATAGAAGTTCAGTTCGGTGGATTTGTTATCAAAGAACAGTTTTTAAAGAATTCGTAAAATTTTTAGCAGTGTTGTTGTTGTTGTTGTTGCAGTCTCTATTGTTGTTGTTTAAAAGATACTGAAATTTTCAGAACTACAGTTTCTGCAATTTCGAAACCAGGAAAATTTTAAATTCTGTTCAAAGGTATTAAAAGAATAGTCAAGTGCTAAGTTTGTCTTAAAACGAAATGTTTTATATAAAAAACTGTCATTGATAAATTATATTCAACAATTTTCTGGAAATAAGATATTTAAAGATATTATAAGATATTAAATAAATTGCTTAAAATAATTCTAGATCATACTATAAAGGATAATAAACTATATGTAATATAAGTTTTTAAAAACACTATCTAAACAGTACATGTGTGTACATTAAATTCGAATTTAAAAGGTGATAATGGATTTTATCATGTAAGCGTATGAAAGAAATCGATTCCGGGATAATATATTCGCTATTCACTTAAAGGCTTTGTTGCCTCATTCGTGGCTATTCAGTGTAAGAGAACATGAGTTTGAGTCTTGATGGCGATCTTCAGTAATTGTTTTTAAGAACAAGTACATTCAGTGGGGATTGCGATTCAGTGTTTCGCATCGATAGTCGATTAACTGATTACGGATCAATTACTCCTTTCGCTTTCGTTTGGGAAATGTAGCAAGAACTCATGGTGCTTTCTGGAGAGAATAATTTTTATTTTTTAAGTATTGTTGATTAAATATTTTTCTCACTGGAAGAGATTTAATATTTCTGTTCCATGGGAAAGGAATGCATATTCTTTAACAAGTGCCTAATAACAACCTATCACTCATATATGACAGCAGATGAGAATAGCGTGGATATTTATATTAAATGCAATTAATGTTTTGTGCTAATGAGGACAACCTGCCACTCAAATCTGATAGCAGATAAAAGCTGGAATGGATAATGAGATCTCATGATCTCATGAGAAAATGAATCTTGGATAATGAGACCTCATGAAATTAAGGAATTTTGTTCGACCTTCACAGGTCGAAACAAATAGAAATGAAATATGGGTTACGCCTTGAGTTCTTACATCGTGATTGGGGATAGACCATGAGCTGAGGGAAACTTCCAATAAGAAGTGAGGGAAGCTGATTCCCCCTCTCGATGGATTTTCTTAAAGGGAGGTTTTGGAGAGGGAGGAAGAGAATGTTCTGCTTCGAGTTGAAAAGAAGTGTTGTATTTCTCTTTTTCTGAAAGTGATTGGTAAGGACGAAGATTCCGCCTGTTTACAAAGAGCCTCTTGTGGTTTCATATGTCATTCCGTGTGATAATCAAGGTCTGCGCAGATCGGGTGCATTACTTACTTAGATCTCTCTTACACTAAATATCTCATCGTCGTAGACTCGAAAACTGTGAAAATCTCCGTTCTTGGAGTGAACTGAACTTGAGAATCAAATTGATAGTTTTAATTTTCATTTCATTATAAATAGAATTCTGTATATATATATATATATATATATATAATGCTTGTAAATAAAAATTAAAGTGTTCCCATGAACCTGGAAGTGGAATCTTCTTGAAACCGTTACAGGTTTAGTATAGGTCGAGATATTGCAATGATTAAGAATTAATCTCGGTGCTACAGGTTTCGAGCTCTGGCGGTACTCGTGGATGTTTGTAGTGGTTCGGAATCTACTTTACAAAAAGATTCAAGTCTAATATGACTATAGAGCGTTGGGATGACAACCCTGATCCGTATAAAAAGGAATCTCTCCTGTTTCGGAATCTGCTAGAAGGTAGACGGCCATGGTCCAATAAGGACTAGTGTCAGGGAGTTAGTTTTTTTTATTGATAACAAAATTATACAACAGTAATAAAGACTTTTCCTATACATTAATATCACGTAACACATATTTTTGAACAAGTATTCTTACCTTCCGGCGTTGCAAAAATCAAAGTCAGAAAGTGTCAGAAAATAGATTAGATTCTTATTTATTTATTTATTTATTTTATGAACAAATCACAACTCTTGGTGTTAGTTTTATAGATAACAATAGTTTTTATAATCACGAGGAAAATATTTTTTCAATATTATTTAAAGTAAATTAAAAAAAAAAATGAACTGAATCTAATTTAAAAATTAGATGCTAAAAGAGATTACATTATTCATAAATATAATCACAAATAGATAGTAACATTTATAAATCATACATTATTCATAAAATAAAAGTAATTCATAATAATAACATTAACATTTAGTAACTACATTATTCTTAAAAAATATTTTGTAGTTTGAATTTTTAAGAAATTTTAAAGAGCTTTTTGTGAACGTGCTAATTAGATGGTATTTTGAGTTATATGAAACAGGAAAAAAAAAATCATTAAAAAAGAATGTATAAACTTTTACAAAAATCTTATTTTATTCATTTTTTATAAAAATTTATTTTCATGAAAAAAATTATAATTTGTTATTTTTTAACTTTTGTATGCTAAAGGTTTCTTTTTATAACTTGTTCCATTTTTTTTTTGATTTATTGACTTGTTCTTTCGGATCATCTGTTTTTGCGATATAATTACTATAATTTCAAAGGCAGAGCAGTAGTAAACGCCCTTTTGATAAAAACAATGTTGCAGTTTTTTCAAAACTAAATTAAGGTTAGTAATTTTAAAAAATATTTTTTGACAGCTTATGCATTATATATGATATGCATAATATAGTATTTTGAAATATTTTTTATCACAGCATTATATTTAAACATTACTATTTTTAGTGCATCAAAGAATATAAAATCTAACTCTGTTATATATTTTTGCTTTTTACTTTTGCATTACATTTAGTTTTCTGCACTGTATTATTACTTTTAAAACTTCTTTTTTTCTTAAACTTTTGTTCAATAATATTGTAATAATAAAATAAATTGAAGTGTATTTTTTAAAGTTAAATGCACGATTTACTTTTATTACGGATAGTAGACACAGTAGATTAAAGTTCACAATGCAAGTTGTGGACAAAAAAAAATTAAGATACATGAGAAATCTGATAATGAAATCAAATTAATAATAAAAAAAAGAAATTGAAAAAATTGCAGTTATAAATGTAAACTAACCAAAATATACAATCGGATAATTCAAAACATTTAATTTTTTATGAAATTGCACAATAAGTAGAAAATTGAATTGAAAAAGTACGTATTATCATATATATGTAGTATATATGTATCATAAAATTGTGTCATGTTTACATTTAACTCCTCCGAAACGGCTCGATATATGTATGTATTTGGTATCTGCGAATAATAATCATATTTTAAACCCCCCCTAAGTGATAAGGGGTATAAATATTTTAAAATTTCTTTAGCATATATACAGTCTGAGTAAAAACTTTAAGGCCAGTAGATGATTTTTGAGAAAATGGAAACATTTAAACTGAGGAATTAAAATACCCATTTGATTGATAATTATTGAGCTAAATAAAAGTAAAAAAAAGTAGAAAAATTAATTTGCAAATATTTTTATTATTAGAAAATATTTGCAGAACACACAGATGAATATTTGAGCCTGAGTAAAAACTTTAAGGCCAACATAGAAAATAACATATAAGAACAAAATTACAAATTCTTAGAAGGTTGTGTAAGAGCCATTACTTGGAATTATTTCAAATATTCTTGTTTTTCATGGATGAAATGAGTTTTTGACAAAGGGTGGTCGGTTTTATACCATTCATCTTCGATAATAGATTTCAGCTGTTGTTGATGTAAAATGTTCCCAGTTGCATAAATCTCTTCTTGCTAAGTCAGCCCAAAGGTTCTCGATTGGGGTTGCGGTCAGGTGATCTAGCTGGCCATTTCAGAGTTTCAACATTGTTGACTTGGAACCAATTTTTTGTGCTGTTACTCGTATGCATCGGTGCATTGTCTTGCTGATATTTCCAATTTTCTCAGCAAGACATTCAGCATTTGGCAAAAAGATGATTTTGTTAGGACATTTTGGTATCCTTGTGAATTATCTCTACCTGAAACGAATGCAATTGAGCCCACACCATTGTAAGAAAACATCCCCATGTCATGACAGACCCTCCACCTAATTGGCGGTTGAGAATATTTCTTTTTCATTCCTTATATCATGCCAGTAGAAATTCCCAGCCATCTGGCCATCCAAATTCCATTTTTTTTTTTCGTCAGAAAAAAATAATTTCTATTCATTGGTTGTCCCAGGTCATGACTTTCTGGCCAAAGTTCAAATGCTCTAGTTTGTGTCTCTGCAGTAACTGACGTTTAGTCAAGTTTGCTGTATATGTACCTTCCAGACCTTCTAATTGTGCTATAAATCGTTTTTTGACAAACTTTAAACCTGTCGTCGGAACAGCTTCCTGGTTGAGTACTTTCCAGTAGATGCAGCAAGTTAGCAAAGCCCTCTCTTCATCACGAGAGGACAAAGCTTTAGGTCTTCCCCCAGTATTCTTTTTTACCATAATCGCCTTTCAATTTTAGAAAAATTGTTAGACTACAGTCTCTTGATCTTCCTATCTTATCGCAATTTGCACACTCACATTCCTGCTGAAGATAAAGCTCGATCTGTCCCTCTTCAGGATCAGTTAACTTCTGTACCCTCTCGCCATCTCTTCACAAAGATCACCAATACCGAAGAAACTGCATGACAAATATGAAAATTGCAGCGTTTGTCACAAGCTAAAGGTAAATGGTAATGTAATAATGAGACAGATATTTATTTTTAAAAAGTTTATGATCCAGGCTCCTGAAGTTTTTACTTACGCAGAAATACTAACTTTGTAAATAATCCCATGTTTCTCATAATTATGTATTTACAAATTATGTTTAGCATTTATTTTCTTATCAATGAACTTTAATAATAAATCTGTTATTGATCCACTTTTATTTCATTTTACATTTTCTCAGAAATTTTTACTGGCCTTAAAGTTTTTACTCAGGCTGTATATGTATGTAT
>BPLR01007193.1:0-34928 GCA_021605095.1 Caerostris extrusa | reverse complement strand
ACGGCATGTACAAATTATTTTTAACTCCCAATTTACGAAACATTTTTCATGAAAGTGGTTCAGGTGAACATTGAGATTCTAATATGGTCTATATTAGTTTTTAAAAGACTATTTTTATGTCTCTCAATACTTTCATGTATAGACCTAATTGCAATGTCTCTATTGCAATTTCACTAACATAGTTTGTGGAACTATTTCATAATAGATTGCATCTCCAATTCTAAAATGTTGTGGGCCACAAAACCTAAATTCACTACCAAGGTGAACATTTTAAACAAACTATATCACGTATTCCAATTAGTTGATTTTATATGCAATTATATTAATATTTTTATATGCAATTTATTTTCGGTCATAAGAAACTAAATATTTTCGTTATGCTTAATTTAAAAATGTATCGGCGTGGAAAATCATCGCTTTTTGAAGCATATTGGTGTGTGGTTTATTGCTAAGAATAAGTGATTGAGTTCCATTTATTTATCAAATTAA
Source organism: Caerostris extrusa (assembly GCA_021605095.1). NCBI lineage: Eukaryota > Metazoa > Arthropoda > Arachnida > Araneae > Araneidae > Caerostris > Caerostris extrusa. Next base: position 34,439 of record BPLR01007193.1, on the reverse strand, counting down.
AAAAAAGAAAAAGATATGTAAAATTATATACATACTGGCAATACTTTTGCTTATCTTTTTGTTGCCATTAATCCATGCCAGGCTAGATTTTTATGCGATCAAAAAAGGTTTAACAATTTTTTCCCTTCATTGACGCATAACAGCCCCCATATTCGGTATATGATTACTGACAGATTTGAGACAGAAGATGTTGCATTTTCAATGGGTAGGATTGTCATTCCTACGTTCAAAACTCTAAAGTCATATTAGACAGGGGCCTACTGTTTACAGTGGATTTCTAACATCTACAAACATTCATGGCACAGTCGGGACTTGAACCCTGTGGCACAGAGTGCCAGAGCGCTAGTCAATCGACCATTAAGTCAAGCAACAAGTACTGGACTTCAATTCTAATTCTAATAATGAGAGCCAACTAAAATTATTTTACATCGAAGTCTATGAGATTTCAAGACCTCGGAATATCAGATTTAGGTCCCTGTGAAAGTGCTCCATAGTGAATTTAAACATGTACAGAACAGTATTCGATAATACAAACTTAATTATGAAACTTTAATGCAATGTACGATCCTTCCAACGGTAAATATGATACCTGTATGAGGATTTCGGAGCAAAACTCATAAAAAATACTCTTATCAATACTCAAACTAGTCAGTAGAAGAGTTTTATTGCATCCACTTAGAGCAATAATTAATAATAAATAATAATGAAAATGCAATAAAGAATAGGAGTTTAATTAATTAAAACTAATGTAATCTAAATCAATCTTGTTTATAAATAAGGCTGTTCGATAGGTTACGATGTAAAATGATATTAATAAATATAATTAAAAATGATATATCTCATGTAAAATTTAAATATACTTTATTTAATAGTTTTCTACGTCATGTTGTTTATTAAACTGATTTAAACAATTATTACAAATTTTAGCGAAACAATGTTTGAAATAAAATTCATGTTTATGCACATATAAAGCAACAAACAAAATTAAACGTAAATGAACGAAAACAAATATTTATAAGTTTTGCAATAAAATCAGATGTCGACTTCAGAGAACTCGAATGCAAAATAACACAATATTAAAGTTTTTCTCCTTCTAAAAAGAACTAATATATTTTTATTTTTTGCACTGGAAAACATTTTCATAGAAAACTCATTGTTTAAACAAATATTCAAAACAAATAATTATGAATACGTCGAAAGATTTTTGACGTTTTTTTTGTATCGATCATATTTAATTGTGAAAGCATAAAGAATATTGAAAATCCATGAATATATTGAAAATCCATTAACTATATCTGCATAATTAGTATGATTAAAATATTTATATATATTGCTCTGAAATATCAACAAGTTTAGAAATACTAATTGATATAATAAAAAATCGATTACTTTATTACATAGTGAATTTTTATTAATATATATATATATATATACACTCAAGAGCAAAACATTATGACCACCTGTTAATAACGAGTTGGCCCACCTTTGGCGCGCAACACAGCTTCAACCCGCCTTGGCATGGATTAATACCACCACTTAATACCAGTTAAATACCATTTCCACTTGATCACGTGCCTTCCACGTCATCCAGGCGAGTTCATTGCAAAATGTAGTGGTGGTCATAATGTTTGGCTCTGGAGTGTATATATATATATATATATATATATATATATATATATATATTCTTCTTCATTGGCGCAACAGCACCATAGTGGATCGAAGATTCGAATTGGAAATGCTTCACTTTTTTACGGGGTAGGGGTGTCAGGCCTGTTTCCAACAGTCATATTAGACCGGGACCTAGATTTGCAAGGTGGATTCGAACCACTATGAACACCCATGCTACTGCCGTGACTCGAACGCGAAACCTGCGGCACCGAAGGTTAGTCACTCAGCAGTCAGGCCAATACATATATGTTGCAGGTTTCAAATTGTTTTTAAAAATAATCTTTAAGCATAAAATTTACTGTTAAATTATCATTCTAAAATTAAATGTTTTTAATAATAAATTAAGATTTGATTAATAATATAAACTAATAGATATAATTGTAATTATGTAGTATTTTTAATACATTTAAGACTATTATTTATAAATTGAAATTTTATTAACTTCTTTTGATAGTATATGAATAATAAAATATTTTTTTTTTAAATTGTAAATGAAGATGATATTATATTTATAATCTTATATTAATATAAGATCAGAATAAATTAATATAAGATTAATAAGATATGGTAGATAACAATCAGATATTTTTTAAAATTTTTCTTACTTCATCTACAATCTAAAAAGTAATTTTATTACTTATATACTAATAAATGGAATAATAAAATTTCAGTATATAAATAATATTCTATATTACGTATATATATATATAACGTATTAAAGGTCCTACATAATTATTTTAATGATAGCAATTATGTAACATATATATTATCCTATGCAAATATTTAAGATTCACATTTAAAAAATACCTTAAAACAAGAATATAATTATTATTTAAAAATGAATAAAAGCATAGGAATTCGTATAAAAATATTAATTTGGTATATAACATGAATGCAATTACTGTTACTCGTAATATAATATATATATATATGATCTAGTTGGCAGCCGAACCGAACCTATAGCTTTCGCCAGGCAGCCAGCACCCTTTCCCCAAGGCTAGTAAACCATCTTATTCAGCAAGTCAAAAAGCGAAAGAGAAAAACTGCATAAATAAATAAACGATAATACGACAGTGCTATGTCGGAAACTGCTTCGGCATAATGAAGGACCGCAGCTCCCACCAGCTTATTGATACGGGCGCATGTCGCCAGGATGATTCCAGACAAACAAAATAGACTGCCATCGATTTCGGTGTGGACGTCAACAACAGTGGAAAATACTCCTTTCCACCCTAATGAGCTGGGGTTTTGTCTATGGCTTCGATTTTGGGCCCCCCCCAGACAAAGTGGAAGGGACCCCACCACGTGGTGTGAGGGACATGTCTTTATGGCACACTTCAGATGATGTACTCTAATAGCGGAGATCTGGGTGACATAATGCCAGGGATGAGTGCAAAAGGGAAGAAATCAAGAGAAAAGGAGATATTCTCTCCAAGATAAAAATCTTTTAAATTGCACGCTCCTCCCGAAGATTGAAGAGATTTGAGGAAGAATGAAAAAAAAAATTTAAAGGGTAGCAGGGGGAGATAAGTAGCTTTTCTTTACTGTCGTAATTCTGACAAATAAGCATTTTTTTTCTTTTGAAATTTGTATAATATTCTGAAAAGTAACAATACAATTTATTTGTTGGATTTGCATATCTTACTTTTAATTCGGAAGTAAACCTTTAATGAATATAATTATAATCTAGAACATGATTATTATATAGTAAGGGCGTTATTAAAATGCTAAATATTCTATTATTTTAGCACAGTTTTTATTAGAAAGAACAATTATTCAATTAATTTTAATCTGTATATTTCAGAAATATGAAGTTGATGACATCCTTATATCGTTTTAATTGTTTTCTACTACTATTTTAACCTATTATCGACCTATATTAGACCTATAACGGTTTCAAGAAGAGGACCACTTTCAGATTCATGGGAACACTTTAATTTTAATTTACAAGCAATATATATATTTATATATATATATATACATATATTGAACGCTATATTGTGATACATAAAATTTTGTCACAAGTGCAATTCACTCCAAATACGGAGATTCTCAGAGTTCTTCTGTCTACGTCAAATCTAATTGTCTGGTCTGCGGAAGACCTTTGACTATCACAAGGTGTGATAAACGAAACCGCAATTTTAATATAAAGAGATTCAGTCACTTCAGAAAAAAGAAAACAGCACTTGTGGTCGACTCATCGTAGACTCTCTTCCTTTTAAGACAATCCGCCAAGAGGGAGATTCAGATTCCCTTGCTTCTCATTAGATTAGATATTTCCCAATTCGTGGTCTATCACCAAACACAATGGAACAACACATGGTATATTTCATATTCAATCTGTAGTTGTTTCGACCTGTGAAGAATGCACATACATTCGCTAATTTTCTAAGTCTCATTATACATGGTACTGGATATCTGCTATCAGATTTGAGTGAAAGGTTGTTCTGATTAGTACAAAACGCTAATTGAATATAATATAACTAGCTCATCAGCTGTCAGATTTGAATTATGAATTATATATTTGTCAAAAACATACATCTCTCTCTTCTGGCAATAAATGCAAAAAAACTCTTCTAGTGAGAAAAAATGCTGCATTATAATATTCGTAACACATTGACCACATTTAAAATTCGAAAATCCACATTCGAAAGTCTGTCATTTTCATCTAAAATTATGGGTCTTCTCTGACGACTGTCTTGGGTGACTATTTGATATTTGCATGTCATATTAGAGAAAAAGCATTGAATTTCAACTAAGCAAAGCGATAATAAATCAAGTCTATGAGTTTATCAAGTTTTACTCCAAATCTTTTCATTTTTCACAGCACTGGCTAAATTATATGCATCTAAAGGAATTTCCACATTTGTCTTATTACACGCACATGGCGTGTATTTTCTCTGGAGAAATAGTGATGAGAATTTAAATATATATTATTTTACATTGTCTACAAATTCTAGTTATGATTTAAGTTATGTAAAAAAAAAATTTTCATTTGTTAAAATTATGAGGTTGCATCTTAATAAAATGTTTTAAATTTTTTGGTCTTAACTGTTCGATAAAATTACGAAGCATAATAATTCTACTTAAATTTAGTTCCGTCGAAATTTAGCCACCGTTTTAACAATGTCATTAAATGCAGAAATTATTCAAGTGTGAATGGTAACAATATTAAACAAAATACATTTAACACAAATATGGTTAAGGAATTTGCTTTTTAAATAACAAAAATCTCAAACGTAATATTCAAAACAATATATATTTGAGATCTACATTAAAATATTAAATGCATTGTTTTCATTGTCATTCTTTAAAGCAAATTTTGTAGTTGTTATTTTAATGAGAGACAAAATCCATTTCGCTGAATTCAGTTTCAATTAAAATCATCATAGATTTTAAACATATATTTAAAGAAGATATTTTAAAAACAAAATTCAATATATTGAATTTAAAAACAAAGTTATTCATTTTGATAACGTTTCTTTTCAGTGATATTAAAAAATGCAATTAGTAGAATTGTAAAACAAATAAATGGAAAGCAGTACATTTTTAAATTTATTCGTGGCATTACTCTTACTAAAATATTAATTTGTAAATGAATACAGATAATTAAACTATACGGACATCATTTTGAAAATAAATAATAAAACACTATTATGTGAAACACTTCTTATAGCATTAGTTATCCTCGTAAACCACCCATCAACCATCGAAACCCCATCAAAGAGTAATAACCCCATATTCCGAAGACTCCATGAAAGAGTGATGAGGCTCGGTCATTGCCTTCCAGGATGACTTTTATGGGTAACTGCCAACATCTGGGTGTCGTATATAATAAAAACTTGAAAATTATCCTAAGCATCCTGAATAATGTTGTTGTTGTTGTCGTGTCCCTCTTGGAAGGAGGGAAGAGGGGTGCAGCTTCTGTTCTGATGGAGCACCCGCAGGTAGAAGTCTGACTTTTTGCTCCGTGACGCTGTTACAGTCATAGGAGACCGGGACCTACGGCTTAAAGTGGATTCCGAACCACTACAAACATCCATGTGCACCGTTGGGACTCGAACCCGAAACCTGCGGCACCGAGCGCCAGAGCGCTAGACTGCCATTCAGGCCCCTGAATAATGTTGTGAAACACATTTTTACACATATTGTCATAGTGTCTCTTCGTTTCTGAAAGCACTGAGTATAGATTATGATCGGATATAGGTATATTCGCCATTAAAGACTTAATGGTTTCAATTAAATTCGGCGCAATCTACAACTTTAAACTTTCACAACAGTAGAATTTTTGGCTTCTGAAAAATTGTGAACATAAGGTGAATATGATTATTGAAATGTTAGAAATGAGAGGAGAAATTTATATAAACATAAATTTGTTTTCTACAATGTGAAGTTTAAACTACAAACAACTAACTTGTAATTTTTAAAATGATACAACACTCTATGGTTGCCACAAATCTCGAGTAAAAGTTATGTAAAATTATGTTTTTCTCTTTTCATGCGGTCCGCTGTATAGTTCAAGGCAAATTTATGGTGGATTCAGTTTATTTAAACATGTCTTCTCGTCCAGATGGTGCGTTCTTAGATGGTGCTCTTACTCAGTGTCTACAACAAAGCCACCAGCAGATTGAAACCTCGTGCATGGGAATCAAATCTTAATTTCTTCAACACCCAAAGCTAGAATAACTATTCAACCACCAAAGACTAAAATATTATTATTATTATTATTATTTTGTTCTAATGCAGATGGAAAACACTTAGACAGCTGGTCTTGGATGCCTTAAGGCAAGCACTGCACAGACGTTACTCACTTTGCATTACCCAGGGGCGCGTAACTTGAAGATAAGCCACGGAACGCGGAGTAACAATGCCCCAGCAACGCTCTACGATCCTATTAGGACCGGGACCTACGGTTTAAAGTGGATTCCGAACCACTACACACACCCATGACACCGCCAGGGACTCGAACCTGAAACCTGTGGTACCGAGCGCCAGACTCACTCGGTCATTTATTACGTTAGTACATTGTTATAATTATGGGTAAATGTAACTGTTATAACTATAACTTGTATAAAGCAATGTAAATTTTGTATCTGTTAAATCACAATATATACCGAAACATTGATTGATTTTGATTAATTTATTAATAAGTGTATTATACAAAATTATTAAATTAAATTATTAATCGATAATTCATCCTTGCAAGTCATTTAAGAGCTTTTCAAATTTTGATAGAAGTTGGCAGAAATAAGGCAGACAGGAAATGCAGAAATATTTTGGCAAATTTTCAAGATTTTAGTAATATATTTAACCATTTTAATAATAGAAGATTAAATATTATAAACATGCATGCGTTTATAACATAATGTTTATAAGGAATCAATAATAATTAAATTATACCTTAAAAATAATTTGTGATATTAAAAAAAAATACTACTACTTTATTCATTGAGAATTCCTCCTTAAATTGATTATGTACTTGATTACTGTAATCGGAAATTATCTTCAAAATGTGACAAACTTAGTAAAAGTAATTCAAGCAATAAATCAGACATCAGAAATTATTTTAAAAAATATAAATTCCTTAAAATTAAAAATAAAATGATTTATTTCTATAACTTCAGAGCTATTTTAATTAAATAAAAATAAAACAAGTCATTTAACATAATTTTAAATTATCATGAATTTTATCGAATTATAAATGTTAAAAAAAAATTACCGCGAAAAATGAAAATTATTTGTTCAATTTAAAACTGTAGTCTATTTTTTTAAATTTATGAATCTCGTATGAACAACAAATTTACTTTTTTAACAAACTAAAAAGTAGCCTAAGATTCCATGCTGATTCAAATCCAGTCAGCCGAATTAACTATTGTAAAAAAAAAGTATCTTTCCTTTCATAAAGGACATTGACCCAAATGCTTTTTTTTTTTGATTGTGAGCACATTGATTATAGAGTTTTGTTATGCTGCAGTGAATTGACGATGATAGATTGCTGAAAATGTTCTTTCATGATTCGGGTAATTTATTTTGCGGGTTATTTGTTTGTTTTAGTTATTTAAGTTTTTCTTAATAAAATTTTATTTCTTTTAATAAACTCTAAAAAAAAATCATATCAAATCTAGATACGCTTTTAAAAGTAATACAATTAATTCATCATGCGATAAATAATAAAATGCATGGATCTTTGTATACATTTTTGGAACAAATACATAAAAAACTTAGAATATCACAAACAAAAATGTCATCATAATTATTTTTTATTTATTTTGTAAGCTGACATAAGGGTAAAATTGGTCAAAAATTGATGCTATTACAAAACGTAACTCAAAATCAAATTAATTTTTAAAAAAAAAATTAAACTTGTATTTGTTTGTATTAACATTCTACAGAGAATTAGACGTCTTACAAATTTATATCTTTAGTATTTATTACTTTGTATTGATTTAAATGTTGTTAACACAAAATTGTTTTCAAAATCTACATGCAATTTCAAGTTTACCAATAAATATAAAAAAAATATTTATGCAACTAAAGGTATATTTCCTGCAAAAACCTATGATAACTATTTATACCAAGTTTTGCGTCTTTTGGATCAAAAATTATTTTACTTATATTGTTTCACGTGGAAACAAATAACATAAAAACACATTTTGAGCTATAGTAAAAAATAACTTCTAAATGCAAATAATTCTTAAAATAGTATTTAAAAGTCATAGTATATTAATCACCCTTTTTGTCATTAAAGAACATTATTAAGATTGTTTTTTTTTCCTTAAAATTAGAAAAAAATATTTTTATATATTTAAAATTACTTTTACGTCTATAGAAAGTTTGTTGAATAAATTAGATACTTTTAACGAACAATTTTGCATTACAAAAATATCGCAAAAAATTGTTTGTATCAATAATTTTGTGTCTAAATTACTTGCTGAATAGCCCTGATGTTATAGAATAATTCTATTTGATTTAATTGTTTTAAAAATAAACATCTTAAAGTTCATTGCCTAAAATCCTGTTTTTCACCTTGCGAATACTGAATAACGCTGCATGCCAATGATTTCTGTTCAAAGTTCCCAATATTCAAAAACAAATTACTTCGGAATGTTATATAATGATATAATTCAATAAAATTCATAACAGCAGCATAAATAGGACGATGGCAAAAAAAATGGTGTTAGAAATCAAAGGCCTTAAGATACGAAAAACAATTAATCAATATTTATATAATGGGGCCTGAAGGGCCGAGTGGCTAGCGCTCTGGCGCTCGGTACCACTGGTTTCGGGTTCGAGTCTGGCGGGGCCATGGATGTGTGTAGTGGTTCGGAATCCACTTTAAACCTTATGTCCCGGTCTAATAAGATCGTAGAGCGTTGCGGGGACATTGTTACGCTGCGTCCGTGGCTTATCTTCAAGTCACACGCACCCCTGGGTAATGCAAAGTGAGTAACGTCTGTGCAGAGCTTGCCATAAGGCATCCAAGTCATCCATGTCTGTTTGCCAGCTGCATTAGAAAATAAATATTTATATAATGAAAAACGTAAACTTCTAAAACTCAATTCTTTTGATTATGTTAAACACAGATTATAAAAGAAATCAACCATAATAATGTAATTGAAGAGCATCGATATATATATATATATATAAATGTTAGTAACAAAAAAATAAAAGTTTATATGCTTATAAAAGAAATCAATAAATAAAAGTTGTTAAAATCAAACGGAATGAAATCAACTGCAAGACATGTTTTCCATAAAAATATTGTTCACAATGATAAGAAATGCTATTGATTTAAGATCAAATTTTTTTTTTTTTTTTTTTTTCGAGAAAAATGAATCAAGCATCTTATATTTTCTTTATTTCCTAGATTTTTTTAAAAAAGATAAATTTATTTTTCAAGAAATAATAATAGTTTTGCAATGATTTATTTCAATAAATTTCATAACAGCAGCATAAATACGAAGATAGCAAAGAAAGCTGTTAGAAATCAAAGTTTTTAAGATATAAAAAAACTATCAAGATATAAAGAACAATTAATCCATATTTATTTAATGAAATAGCTCAACAATTCTTTTAATTATGTTAAATATGGGTTATAAAAGAAAACTAACCATATCAATGTAATTGAAATATACATATTCAACGATATGTATGAAGTGTTAAAAATCTAACCTTTAAGATAAAAAAAAAACAATTAATCAATATCTAATTAATGAAAAACCTGAACAATTCCTTTGATTATGTTAAACAAATGTTATAAAGAAAACTAACCATATACATATGTATCGATATATGAGTTATCAACGAAATAAATTAATAAATGGCATATCTGAATAAAAGTTTATGTGCTTATTAAATAATCAATATATAAAATGGTGTTAAAAGGAAACGGAATGAAACCAAATGAAAGAGTCTTTTTTAAAAATATACTTCACAATAATAAGATTTTCTATTGCTTTAATATCATTTAAGATCAATTTAACTTTTTTTCTAGTATTTTTTTCAAAATGAATCAGCCATTTATTTTCGTCTTTATTTCTTGAATTTTAAAAATAAAAACCTAAATTTGTTTTCAAGAAATAAATTCTTTTATCCTTAAAAAAAAATATAAATGTTTGCAAAACTTTATTCCAACAACTTTAAAATTTCTCTGTTACCTTTATGCATTAAATTGACAAAATTTCATTACATATCCCAATGCACATAAAAAAATTTCATTTGAACTTATTAAATCTTTTTTTAATAAGCAATATCAAACAGAAAGATAAAAAAAAAACTTCCCTGCATAAATGAATCGTATTTGACATAAACATACAGCAAAAAATAAATGAGAATCTAAAGAAAAAAATATCTTAGTAAAGAAAAAAAAAATCTTTTTTTTACACCGTGAGCAGTCTTCAACTGCTTGATTCTAGAGTTTTTTTATTGAAAGCTTCTTAATTTATGAGATAGTAATTTCTATGTTAATTGCTTTTTATTAATTATAATATCAATCAAAATGAATATTTTTTCTTTCACTTAAAAGTTTTTTTTTTTTTTTTAGGTTCGCAGTAAACATACTTTATTCAAAATAGATTTATTTTTGAAAAAATTAATGAGTTTTGGAACATTTATTTCAAAAATAAAATAGATTATTACTTTATGAAAATATAACTTTATAAAAAGAAACAGGAATCCGTTGTTATATACTCATTTCGCTGTATTTTATAAAGAAATTAAATGTCTTTATATGTTAAAATTGTATTATTAATTTTTTTTTCTCTTTATTATTCTAAGAAAAATAACTGAAAATTAATATTTTCTACAGAATATGTTTTATTTTTATGTTTATTATGAATGGCCATAGAAATAATGAGATTTTTTCTTATTCATTTATAATATATTCATAATCCCTTTCATGGATTATTCTTATATATATTCTTTTGAATTACTTTAAGCATATAAAAATATTTTTTAAATTTTAAAATGTTAATTTAGTAATTATTTTTTAATTACATAGAGCTTTTATGTAGTAACTAAGATATTTATTTTAACAAAAATAAGTGTGATGTTTTGAAATGCTGGTTGTTAATTTAAATATCAATTATAGCATGTTGTTCACTGGAAATAAACATATTAAATATATATATATATCAGCAATAACTCGATAATATATATTTGTTTAATTATAAATAAATAAAATCGATAAAGTAGTTAAAAAAATAAAACATTAACAAAAACAATAGTAATATTAGTAACAATATTTATTTTAAATAGTGCTCAATTTTATATATTTTTAATATAGTTATTATTAAAAAATTTAGGTACTTTTAAAAAAAATGAATTTTTAAATTTAAATCTGTAGGCTTCTCAAGTTTAAAATAAAGGGATTTGTACACATAAATTCATCTTTGAAAAATTTCAAGTTATTCATATTGATAAATTGGGAAAATAAAATATGAAGTAACATATCTATTCTAAAATGGCAGATATATGATATTTTGTTTTTATATGCAGATAAATAATATGACGATTTTCTAAAACTGAATAAAATATTTTTAGATTACTAGACGATAAATTTAAATCTTGGTATCTTATAATAAAAAAAAATATTTAATAGTAGTAGTTATTTTAAAATACAGAGAAATATTTGCAACAAAATTAATGCTAGAGTTATTTTAATGCAAACTTAAATTTAATATTACATAATCTATTTATTAATATATATCTATTTATTAATATACATCTATTTATTATTATATATCTATTTATATCTATATAATATCATCATTTATTAATATATAATTCTAAAAATCTGTTTAATATATTTTGAGTTTCCTTTTGCATTCAAATATTGATATTTGGGAATATATTATTATTTTTATCGATATGTATGTTTGCAATGAAAAGCTCTGAAATACACTGAAGTGACAAAAGTCATGGGATACCTCTTAATATCGTGTCGACCCTCCTTTCGCCCGGCGAAGTGCAGCAACTCGACGTGGCATGGACTCAACAAGTCGTTTGAAGTCTTCTGCAGGAATATTGAGCCATGCTGCCTCGATAGACGTCCATAATTGTGAAAGCGTTGATGGTGCAGGATTTTGGGCACGAGCAGACCTCTCGATGATGTCCCATAAATGCTCGATGGGATTCATGTCGGGCGATCTAGGTGGCCAGATCATTCGTTGGAATTGTCCAGAATGTTCTTCAAACCAATCGCGAACAGTTGTGGCCCGGTGACATGGCGCATTGTCATCCATAAAAATCCCATCGTTGTTTGGGTACATGAAGTCCATGAATGGCTGCAAGTGATCTCCAAGTAGCTGAACATAAGCATTTGCAGTCAATGTTCGGTCCAGTCGCACCAGAGGACCAAGTCCATGCCATGAAAAACAGCCCACACCATTACGGAGCCACCACCAGCTTGAACAGTGCCTTGCTGACAGTTTGGGTCCATGGCTTCGTGGGGTCTGCGCCACACTCGAACCCTACCATCAGCTCTTACCAACTGAAATCGTGACTCATCGGACCAGGCCACGGTTTTCCATTCATCTAGGGACTGACCGATATGCTCACGTGCCCACGAGAGTCGCTGCAAGCGATGTCGTTCTGTCAGTAAAGGCACTCGAGTCGGTCTTCTTCTGGAATAGCCCAAGAATGCCAAATTACTCCGCACAGTTCTAACAGACAAATCCCTTGTACGTCCCACATTGATTTCTGCGGTTATTTGACGCAGTGTTGCTTGTCTGTTAGAATTTACGACTCTTTGCAGTCGTCGCCGGTCTCGTCGTTAAGTGCAGGCGATCGACCACTGCGCTGTCCATGGTGGGATGTTATGCCTGAAATTTCATACTCGGCACACTCTTGACACAGTGGATCTGGGAATGTTGAATTCCCTAACGATTTCCGAAATGGCATGACCCATGCGTCTAGCTCCAACTAACATTCCGCGTTCAAAGTCTGTTAATTCCCGTCGTGCGGTCATCATCACGTCAAAACCTCTTCACATGAATAACTTGAACAGAAATTAAAGCTCTGCGAAAGCACTGCGCATTTATACCTGTTCTACGCGATGCTACTGCCATCTGAAAATTTGCATATTGCTATCCCATGACTTTTGTCACTTCAGTGTATTATAATATCAAACTTCAAATTTCTTTTTTATAAAATTTTGGAATTTTTTTAAATACGTGCCTAATTATTTGCATGAAAATTTATAATTTAATCTTATTTCTTTAGATATATTCTCCTTTATTTCTGAATTAAAACTGATTTAATGTTAAATATTTAAAAAAATTTTCCAATAATTTAGCTTTAAAATTCGAAAGACGTTAAAAAAATTTTATATTATAGACATACATCAGGAATGATTCTTAAATATATTTGTTTAAATATAGTTAAATATAATAGATAAAAGTTATAAAAAATAAAAACATTAGCAAAAACAATAAGAATAGTAGAAATATTTATTTTAAATAATGTTTAATATTATAGATGTTTAATATAGTTTTATTATTTAAAATTTTAGACATTTGTTAAGAAAACGAAGTATGTTAGATTTTTAAATTTCAATTTGTAGGTTTCTCAAAATAAGACCATAAAGATTAAAATATACATAAATATAATAAATTGTATATATAAATGCATCTTTCAAAATATTTCATAATTATTCATATTGATAAATTGGGAAAATAAATATGAAATAACATAGCTATTTTAGAATGACAAATATATATGATATTTTGCTATTTTGCTATTGCTGATATGAACTATTTTCTAAAATTGAATGAAATATTTTTAGATTATTAGACGATATATTTAAATCGTCGTACCATATAACAAAAAAAAAGTTGTTTAATCGTAGCAGTTACTTTAAAATACAGATAAATATTTGCAACAAAATTAATGGTATGGTTAGATTAATGCAAACTTTAATTCATTAATATATCATAAATAAATATTTCATTCTACAAATCGTAGAATGAAAATTTGTATGCATTTACATTCAAATGTTTGTATTTGGGAATATGTTACTTTTTTATTGATATGTTCATTTACAATTACTAATTAATATTATATCTGACTACAAATTTGTTTTAAAAGATAATTGGCACTATTTTTAATGTGTGGTATTGCATTGAAGACTTATAATGTAAACTTATTTTTCATTAAAAATATATTAACTACTAATATTTGCCTTTTTTTCTGAATTATAACTGGCTTAAAATTAATTACTAAAAAAAAAAAAAAAAAAAAAAAAAAAAAAAAAAAAAAAAAAAAAAAAAAAAAAACCGATAATTTTGCTTTAAATTTTGAAAGGCGTCAAATGAAAGAAGTCTTTCAAATATCTAAAAATCTCTTTTATCTCTTTTTTTGCTAAAATATCTGAAAAAATATCTGCGAAAAAAATCTAAATTATCTGTGAAAATGTATCTGTTTTGATAGAAATTGAACTGTTTAACTATCTAAAAAGATTATTCTTTGGTTACTCTTGTTCCTCCCATTTAAATCTGGCTAAATATGATGAAAATCTTAAAGAAAGACAAAATAAATTTCCTATTTATTTCTAATATTACTTTTCTTTAAGAATTTTATAATATTTGATAAGATTTAAACGGGAGGAACTATGACATGGTTCATACACCACAGGGACAGAAGGCTTAGGACAGATATGACATTCTCTAAGGTATACAAAGAGGGAAAGAACTTATAAACAGCAAATACCCTTTGCAAAAAAAAAAATATTCCTAAAGGATAGGCTCTGGTCCTTTCTAATCTTCATAGAAAGGACTTTCCAATTATCATTATCATTAACATGCACCAGTATAGATGTCTCTACAAAAATTCTAGTCGATTGCATGTGTTGGTTTATAATCATTGTATTTATTTTTTGGTTTGGTGGTCAGAAGCATCACGTTTCCTAAACAAGGATGGGTTTTTGCATAATTGTACACGTTACACCAAACCGAAAACTTCTGTATGATTCGCCAGACAATATGCACCTTTGAGGGAATTTGTTAAAATTACAATGTTACATATCCACCCACACCTTTCCCAGTACTATAAATAAGCCTCTTAGCTCTAGTAACATTGAAGTAGTGTGGTACAATAATATTTATAGGCTGTTCCAGTTACAAATGATATTACATATGCAAAATTTCTTTTGTATATTTCGTTTTTTGCTAGTATATTTAATAAAAATCGATAGGGTTCATTCGTTATAATATCATGAATTTAAAAATCTCCTCTAGGAACATTGTAGTGGTGGGGCACAACAATATTTATAGACTGTTATTGTTACAAATAATATCCATAATCCCATCCGTAGATTTTGGTTTTTCGCAATTTAATAAAAATTGATAGGGCTTATTCATTATAATATCATGATTTTATAAAATTCATGATATTATAGCGAATCTTCATGCAAGACAGAAATCAAAGTGTGCAATCGACAAGAAAGATTTTTTAGAGAGGACAATACTGTTAATGTGCATGATAAACCCATTTGTTGGAAAGTAATTTCTATGAGCTCAGAAAGAAATGTAGAGTAGAATTCCATGATATTGTAACGAAATCCATGACATAACACAAAGTTCATGATTAAAACGGTACAACTCCACTCACATCTTTCCCAGGGCGTAAAGATGAATCTCAGCTCTATGAGCATTGCAGTGATGTGATACAATTATATTTACATATTATAATATTAATATTATTATAAGAGTTCCAGTTACAAATAAAATAATATATGCATAATTTCTTTCGTAGACATCGGTTTTTGTTTGCGCTTTAGCAACAATCGATAGGGCTTATTTGTTATAATATCCTGAATTTATAAAATTTTAATTTATATAATTTATAAACATTTCTTGTGAACCAGATTTCATTATTAATATTATTTAATAGACACAAAAACTATATCTATTGTATTTTCAAACAGTGGAGGACTTGAAAATAAATTTGTTTTCAAATTTGTAACATTTTGTAAACATTTCTTGTGAAGCATATTTTATTATTGATATTATTCAATATACAAAAAAAATTATATCTATTGTATTTGAAAACAGTGGTGGATTTGAAAATAAATTTGTTTTCAAATTTGATATTTCATAATAAATTCACAAAATACGAATGCATTTTATTTGAAAATTTGTGATTCATAAAATAAAATTATTTACATTATTTCCACCAGGTTCAACTCATTATTTTTGATGCTTGCTTTCCATTATGTCTCGTAGTTATAAATTGAAAATGCATATTAGATTAGATTTCTTATATAATTCGAAATTCTAAGTCACACCATACGTGCCTCGTTCCTGTTTTTTTCTTTAAGTTTTGGAGAGAATGCATTTTCTCCTTTTCCATTATCTTTAAGATACCTTAAAATAAATAAAAGAAATTTTTGGAAAAGAAAAGGACTTATTTCTCTCCGCACAGAGGGGTAGATTTTTAAACTGCATTACAAAGAAATCCTGTTGGACTTATTTACTTAAGAAACAATTAATTTTCCACACGAGAATGCCTAAACCAACATTTCGCGTTTCCAGAAATTTCATTTGCGGATTTTCATTTCAAACCCTCCGCTTTCCCCAACGAAGCGCTACAAATAATAGAAATACTTTTCCTTCACATTAATGTGCTTCTTTTCTTTATCTATTTACCTAAAACACTCGTACTTTCATTTCATTTTTATTTCAACTTTCGGGTTTGAATATGAGTTTTCAGACGTCAGAAAGAAATGTTTTCTGACTTTCATGATTTCTTTTCAGTAATTTTCTTTGAGCGCAATGCTTTTAAGTACTGAAAATCGTTATTTTGAATAGCAGATTTCATTAGAAAATGTTTGCTCTTAAATCGCATTATCTAAATTTCTATTGATTTGGTACATTAAAGCTCAGTTTTTAAGAAAAAAATTAATGTGTATAATTATGTATATTTTTTAAATGACGGCTCTTTAAATTTCTTTTGCTATGTTTGCATTAACTGTAAATGTGCTCGTTTTCCTATTCTGCCATTTTTTTTAATTATATTTAGTATATTACCTATTTTAATGTTCCTGTGTATAGTCATATGGAAAGAAACAAAAAATAACTACAGCGGTACATTGCAAGAAATTTAAGCATGAAATAAAATACATTTATGTATTGAAATATACCATTTAAATTAATGAAACATATTTTAATTTTTGGTAAATATAATTATATTTCATCTTATAACAAATAAATAAAAAAAAATTTCGACAATTGGATATGTAATGTGAAAGATTAGTATTAATTTAATTACATCAATGTATTGGAATTACAGTTTGATTTCTAAAATTAAACGACAATTATCAGTATAGGTAATGTAATTATTATGTAATAATAATATTTAATTTAAAAGAAAAAAAAAAACTCAAATGGTATTTTTAATGACTAAGTAGTATTTAAATTTTGTCAAAGTTACAGTTTGTTAGCTTAAAAAGCCGAATTGAATTGAAACATATTTTTAAACGATAATAATTGCATAATTTACATAGGTGTAAAAGAACCAAACATAAAAATTGAATATTTTTCCTTTTAAAGAATTTTTTTATTTAATTTGATTTTTACTATATTATCACAAATATTTATTGAAATTTTAAATTTATGTGATTAATTATAATTTTATGGGGCATAAATTATATCTTAGTTCTGATCTGAAAATTCTTGGAGATTAAATGTAATTAAATTAGTTGAAATCTTTCAATTGTGTCCAATTATCGAAAAAAAATGAGGTTAATTAAATACAAAAAAGTGAAATACACTCAAATACGCATAAAAGTATAATGTATTGTTTAAATACATAAAAGTGAATAATTTAAAATATGGGAAAGCAAAGAACAGAAAAAGCAAATATTTTGCAAATTTTTTTGTTTCTTAACATCAGTGGGCTTCATAGATCCATTTATACATATTACAAACCACTCAGTACCATAAGGGAAGGACATTGTTTTCATGGAAAACTCTTACAGGGAACATCCCAAAATTTGCATGTCAATAGGAAAAAATGAAAACTCACCAAGGCAGTCCATATGAGTTGATTTTATATATTGTTGCCAACGCCGTCGAATCTCTAATTTCAGAATGTAGCAAATGCCACTCAAGATGAGCTTCGCTTGTTACTGATGGTCCACAACTTAAACTAAATTAATGTTGTTATATATTTATGGAAGGTTATGTATATTTTCAGGATAGAAAAGGTGAATAAAGTTTCAAAATTATAATTCAATGTCTGACATATGCTTAAAAATGTAATTGTTTCTCGCATTTATAGTACATTAAACAAGGTGCCCCAAAATATATCTAATAGCTGATCTCTTCTTTTTTTACTTTAAAATTATTGTAATAGACAAATATAATGTTAAAAATATTTGAATATGGAAATTTTATATTTTATATTCAATTGTATGCACTGAAGATAATATTATATTGGTTCAAGGTAAAGGGATATATATTGTTATTTGATGGTCTTCTCAGAATTTCATACTATTTGCTTGGGGGGGAGATAAAAATTAAATACATTTTAGAAACTAATTTAGGTACAAAATATTAATACAATCCACATTTCATATATAATATAACATTTAACTAAATATAAAATTACAAAATTTTGTTAATGTAAGTACCTTTGAGACACTTAATAATATTAAAAATCTTGGTTTTATAACTATTAATTTCCACCTTTTAATCGCATTGTAATTATATATTTTGCTTATTTTGCTCATTTTGTATAATAGTTAAAATCTAATAAATATTTAAGAAATTAACCCCTCTTGCCAGAATTCGAATTGTAACCAAAACAGACTACTATTTGAGAATGTTTTTAAATTTGTACCTTCCACAATGGAAATAATTCAAGTTAATCGTATTATATATCACCAGATATATTGTCCAAGCTCATCATATTAATAGTGCAATTATGTATTGTATTTTTATCGACATCTGGTCTCGTATGACTTCGATCAATGTTATACACCCTCCAATGGTCTGATAATCGTCCACTTTGGACAGTTTTTGCATTATACTTAAGAATTAATGTTAGAAAATATATTTATATTAGTTAAGCTAGTATAAACAACTGATTTCATTTCCTTATAAATGAAAAGTGGTGTACGCAGTTGAATATTTTAGTTTAAATGAGTACAGATGTTACATGCAAGGTAAATAAAATATATATATATATAATATACTCTACTTTGTGACAGTTTGTTATTAATAATCTAGGAGTTTCAGATTTATATAGAGAAAAATGGAAAATAAAACCACTTAAAATGATCAGTAATATAGTATTTATGTAACAATTTAGATTAGTATAAATAATTTATTAACTGTATACATATTTTTTAATTTTTGTATGATTTGACTTTGTAATACTGTATAGTTTCGGTTATGAAATATACGGATATTGATACAAATATTAAATTTTACTTTTCAGAATTATACATTTTTTACGACCTATATTTATATTATGGCCAATTAAAATCTTAAATGATTTTTTTTTTTTTTAATTTCGAAATTTTATATCATTTCTCTGTAAGTTGGTAACAATAATATAATAATTGTTAATAAAATTGCAGAAAAGTGTAGAGAATGTGTAAAGATGACTGCAAAGAGAGAAATGCAACAAAAACAAGTAATATAAAAAAAATTAAGTCAATTCCTACTTTTTTTCCACTATATTGCAGAAATGTCCTTCACTAATATAGTTGATATTTTCCGCTAACATCTGGCGGCATCTATTATTAGATACATGCAACTTAAATATAAAAAAAAAAAAAACTAAAATTAATTAATCAAATTTAATTAATGAATTAATATTTGAAAAAACTGTATTAACATCCAGTGTCATCCACTACAAGTTCAAAAAAAGTGTATTTGAACTTGAGTGGATGAATAAAAAGTATTTTATGAACGATTGAAAATTTTAACAAGATATATATAGGGAGAGTGTGAGCTAATAGAAGGAATTGAAAAATGGCATTGCTCTGTTAAAAAAAGTTGACAAATTGTAAATCCTATTGAAATGAAAAGTTCGAATGAAAACGAAATAGGATGTTGCATGCTTGTTGCAGCAGCAAGTGTATAAATAAAACAGAAAATTCTAAAAGGGTGCTTGTGAAAAAGGCTCCTCATCTTGGTCAAAAACATTGAGTTGTAACGCGAAGAGAGTTGTTGACGTTGAAACCTTAAAAAAAAGGAAAATCCTCAAAGGACTGTAATTAAAATAACCAGAAACGAGAGTTTGATCAGATGGGGATCTGTGGCTAGTGGTGCATATTGATTACGTAGCCAACCGCAACAATTTTTTTTCCAGAAAAATGAAACACTTTTTAATCTTTGCATAATTGTCATGAGCATGAAACTGTATATGTTGCAAAATAATGACCACGTGTTTCTCATTTACTCTCCAAATCATTTCTAAAAACTAATTTTAGTTTTTTATTCTATTGATTCTCATATTAACAAAAAAAAAAAAAACATTTTTTTTTTTTAAAATTATATCAATTATGCTGTTTTGTAACTTTTTAATTATATTATGATATAAATGAAGGGGGAAAAACATTGTGTCACGTTAACAATAAGGTAATAATAAATTTTTAAAGAAGGATCCATGTTAAAAAAATATATTTAAAAATTATTATGAATTTTTAGTTGTCTCTTTTTGATTATGTTCTGTGTCATAAAATAAAATTTATACATAATCAGCATAAAATGAATGCATAGAATGCTTTTTGAATGAATCTTTCTTTTAGCATTAATATCTATAATCTAAATTAGAGTTAATTTAGTAAATGCAATATAGTTATGTCTCCTGAATTGAAACACATTTATGATTGTTGTAGAATGTATGTCTTAAATAATTCAATATTTTTTTTTTTATTATGCACTGTGCAATATGATACTCATATGTGTGTTAAGTGTTTTTTAAAATCTGCTTAGAATGTTGGTCCTTCTTTGCCTATCAGAGAGTTTCATGGTATATGGGATACGATTTCAGTAATATATTTGGAGAATTAAATAGTTTCATTTTAAAGTTTCTTATGAAAACATTTAAAAAAAGTTGAGAATATTATTGCAACATATTTTTCTACAGTATGAGATTTTATGTTCATTTCGGACATCAGGACATTTGGACATCAAAATGGTCACTCGTTTCTGAATTTTTTAATGAAATAATGTTATTATAAATATTTTTGTATATCAATAACACTAAATTGTAGTCATAAAAACTTTTTGAATAGATTATTTTCATTTAAATTTGAAAGAATTAACAAGGAATAAAATCATGCATAACTCCAATCATAATAATAAAATTTGAAAATCTCCCAATATCATAATACTATCAACTGTAATAAATACTCCCAATGAATATTTTGGCAAAAGATAATATTCATTTTAAATATATTATATTGTGTAACATTAAATGTACTTTTATTATATATATATAATATATATTAGCTATGGTAAATTTGAAACATTATTTTGTTCAGAATTTTAAATATGGAATGGATGTAACACAGTTATTTTTATGCCTCAACTACATTTGATTTAATATAAATATCTAGAAAAGATGGCACCAGATAAACTGAAAAAAAAAATGAATGAAAATTATCTATAAAGTGACTTTTCTTTATTTATTTTTTTTATATATGTTTAATCATTTTTTTTTGGAACATTAATTTATTGGTTAATTATTTATTATGCAGACATGGTCCATTAGAATGCAACATAATTAAATTACATTGATTGCATCCATGACAATAGTTGATAATTCTCAAAGCAATAACAATTTGTTTCCACTGCCTGTGAAAAGTGTAACATTTCTGAGCTTATCTAGATCCAATGCAGAGCCAGTCTCTCTGGAGATAACGACTTTTAAAGCTTAGTGTAATCATCTCCCATGGTGCATTGCTCAGCGTTTCCTAAACCCGGTAGATGATTGATTTCCTCATTTTTCATCCTTGTCATTAATGAAAAAAAAAATGTATTATGTATCAGAAAGTATTTTACTCGGCTAAATTCCAAAGTCCCTTTTCTGATATGATGGATTAGCTCAAGAATAATCATCATGCTTTGGCATAATCCTTTGTTCCCGTGACAGTAATAAAGTAATTAATTTTAATTGAAAAAAATTAATTTAAATTTAAATAAAAAGATTTACAACATATGAACTCAATTTAGATATCTGAATTTTAATCAATGTAGCTATATGATATTAAATCGATAGTAATTTTTGTAACATAGTAATAATGTTTAATAATACATTTTATCAGAATTTTAGACATTATAACATGATCATGTACTATCTTTGTATTATTTTGAAATTTTATTTAATGTAAAATGTATAAAATCCATTAAAAAATTGAAAATGGATATTTTTTACACAATTTATTAATAGGCATTGTAACATAACAGGATAAGTAAATTTGCTTGTAAATGGATCAGAATTAAACATTTAATGTATGTGTTTTATAGATTAGAATTATCTGGTGTCCATCCAAAAAATCCATAATCATGAAACTCCTTTGTTGGGAGAAAAGAGAATATGGATTACTGAATCTAGAGTATTCCAAATTGCGGTAGAGCTTTTGTGGGTGTATTTTAACGTTAGAAGAAGCTGAATCCACTACAAATTTTATTGTTTCACTCGTGAAGGGCTTCAGGTAAAAAACAAAACAAAATTTTGAAACATTTGACATTTGAAAACAAAATCTGTGTTTGTAATAATGCTAAGCATTGGATTAGGTGCAGGTCTTCAGATAATATTATAAAATAAATATTATTTTTATATGAATACTTTTTAAATATCCCTTTCCATTGGACTTTTTCCCAATTTTGAAACTGTACAATTTCTATTGCAGCAAGGTGCAACATTCAAAACATTTATGAATGTTATTACGAATAATATAATGACATTTATAAAAAATAAAAAATGATAAGTTTACATACGAAATATTAATTCCTTCAACTGGAATACTAATAAGCATAACGAATATTTAATTAATTATTATTATTATATTGTTTTTAGAACTATCACAAAAACGCCTTTGTTTACAATAATGCAATATATATATATATATATATATATATAAGGTCAATAACATTTCAACATAGGCTTTGTAGATTTATATCGTGTGCTAACTTCATGTATTGAGCGTGATAAAATTGTAATATTTAGCTGAAAATTTATGACGTTATACATTCATTAATGTAACTTTGGGAGAGGAAAATCTATCACCGTATGGATGTTATATATAAATTTCAGAGAGTATAGCTTTCAATTGCTTTTAATGATTTCTGCACTGTTTGCCATGAATCTGTACGTAATCATCTTTCTAATAATCTATATTGTAGTGCAGATATACAAATAACGTATAAATGGATTTGTAGGCTCTTTCAACAAATATGCTTTCAATAAATTACTTCGAATCTCAAACTATCAAAAGAATTTCAACTCAATAGAAGTTTTCGATTTATTGAACTAATTTAAGTGTGCAAGTATAATACAGTAGAGTACCATTTATTTTCATTTTATGCAGATTTGTGTCTGTCATGTATTTGATGTAGGATTAATTTATATGCTACTAATAAAAATGGATATTATTCTCTCAAACGTGATCAAAAGTCACTATAAACGTTTTTTTACGGCAGTAAGAGCAAAAAGGAACAATAATATACATCATTATGAAATTGGATGACAAAGTGTAACAAACGTTAATGATATAATAATATACATAGAATACTACTTTTATTTATCTATATCTCACAACCGTACCTAGGAATACATAGCTCCTACCATTTAGAAAGGTGAAAGTGAACTATTAGTGGGCCTCATGTATATCAAAAGAGCCCACTGACGGGATTGATAGGAGGGCAGTGACTTTTGAGCAAAACTGGCAGCCTGTATATCGCTGTGAAATACTTTACACATCACTTCGACGTCAACGCTAATCTGGAAGCAGTGACAACAATGTTCATTCGCTTCAGCTCCTTGCCAGCTATCTGGTCACATTGCCAGTCACGAGTCAGGTTTATAATAGCAATAATAAAATGTGAAAAATAATAAAAAATTAAAAAAAAGGAACGTAAAATAGAATGAGAAATAAAATAAATTTTATTTAATTATTGTTAATGATTGTTTATTAATTTTTGAATGATTTTTTTTTTATTGCATAGTAATGAAAGTTTAAGGATATAAGTTCAATTTTGAACGTTTTGAACGTATAGTAACCAATGTTAAAAAATCGTTTCCACAAATATTGTATTTGACTTTTCCTTAAAAATTTGTAGAATTCGTAGTATGTTAAATTTATTAATATTTATTTTCAGAATTATTTGAATTTTAAGGAATGGGGATTTTAAATCAACAAATGAAAAAATAAACCAATTTTCCAATTTTTTTTTTATCACGCATGACAATATATATATATAATTATTTATTAAGCCGCAACTAATGAGAAATTACTCCTACCCAAGTAAAACAAATACCATCCATAATATAAATGCATTAACCGCTTGAAGAGGATTATGGAAGAGCTACATTCCAGTGGGTACCTTCCTATCGCAATCGGCGTAAGGTGGACTTTTGGCAAAGGGCAGAACTTGTATTATTCAATGGTTTTGTACCTACCTACCTGCATTCTGAAAAATTAGCGATAATGAGAATTTTCAGATAAACTTTCCTTACGTTGCTGGAGATATATCCATTATGTGCTTTGTGGTCGTGTTTAGACTTTTGACCGGACACGATTGTCTTAGTGTCTTAGTTATTTCGTTTTTAATTTGATTAATTGAATTTTGTGTGATTCTGGACCGGTTATTGTTGCTTACCTGGATGAGTGCCCTGCATTAAATGACTTGGCAAATGACAAATCACTCACTCCTGTCTTGCTTTATAAAATAATAATATCATAAATGCCCTATTCATGACGAGGGATAATGAATGCATTATCTAAATCTGTTAGTGGTGACTCTATTGTAGCCACTGATTTTAGAAACTTGGAGATTCGATTAATAATGTAACATTCTAAGAAATTGTCTCGCATCGACATTCAGGCTGCCTGTTGACAGTTTCCCGAATTTGCTCTCCTACGAACTCAAATTTAGGAAAGTTATTCCTAAAAATTCCTGTCTGAAGGCATTGTCTTCTATTCATAACCCACGTAACGTAATAACACCAGTGGAACGGGTGCTTCAACGATGTTAAAAAAATGTTTTAAAGAGTTAAATTCGAATTCATTGTTTAGATTACTGCTTTCTTTTTCTTGCTGCTTAAGTGAGGAGACTCGATGGCGATTGTGACAACGACTGCAATGTTGACAACCCCAGGAACCCGAAGTATTTCTAGGTTTTATCTTATGTGATAAACAAATGTGGTACAGACACCCTAAAAATACTTCCTTTAAAATATTGCAATTTTTTTCATAATTCATCGATTGACTGTTCTTGGTATATATATATATATATATATATAGAACATCGAGACCCTCAGTGATCAACAAATGAAAAAATTATTTAAAATAACATCATTACACATTTTTATAAAGACAAGTTACACATTGGATTTATTGTTTGTAAATTGATAGAGAAACTAAATAAAAATGAATCATCAAATCTTATATTTTGATAAACAAAATTTAATTTTTTCTTCTGCGAAACATAATTATTAATACTTCCTCGATTGTAATATAATTGTATTTTTCAATAATTTCAAAAATAAAGTGCAAATAATCTTTTCTTAATCAATTGCATTCAATATTTTAGAAAGTTTTGAAAATATCCACAAAAGAGTATCATAAAAATTACTCCTTTTCCAAAATACAAATTATTTGCTCACATAATACAATAAGTAAATATGTAACGCTAATGAAAGCAATGACGCCTAATAAAACCCCTGGCTCAAATCATCCTAAATTCCTGTTTTGCCGCAAAACAGTGAAACGTTCTACGTAATAGTTCACATGATTTCTCCATCCAATAAGAATCGTTTTAGTTTTCAGTCTGAACTTTGGCTTCCTGCAGGCATGGTGTAGTCTAGCTGCTTTTTTTCTGAGCACGTAATGGATTTTGCCCGAAAATGTATCGCGGCAAGTTGTTAATAGCTGTAAATTATATTAGAAATGTGTGTTGTGTCGTCTTAAATGCTATTATTGTAAGGAATACCAGTTAGTTGAACTTCCTTCCTCTTCTTACAAGAAATGCATCATCATTTAGTATCCAATGTTCCGGTTGAAATAATTAAAATTCTTTAATTTTCTCACGATGTTAAAAGAAATTCTAATGATTGAGCTATCCGAGGAATGTATAAATATTTGTTATATTTTAAATAAAAAATGATTTATGACAGCAAATTTATATCAGATATGAATTAAATAGCATTCATTAAAGTCCATAAATATCTGTTGTTCTTAAAACTACCATTTCCAACTTCAGAATTTCTTTCACTGCCAAATATTCTCTGAATTTACATAATTTCTTATGTTTTAAATGGTGTTTTAATTTTCTCTTTCTGTAATTTTCTTTCTTATTGAGTTCTGTATATTTTTTTAACTTATCGTTTATTTCTGACAAATATTCTCATTCAATTTTTTCGTACTTTTTTTACATTCTTTTTTTTTGTCTATATTTATTTCGTATTTTAAATCGCCTTTTTTTCTTGTATTTAATTGTTTCATGTAACTATTTCTTTTTTTTTTTTATTAAAGGAAAAAAAAAGATAGAACAAGGAAAAATTAAGAAATGCGGAAAAAAACATCTTCATTCTCGGTGCAAATTAAACGGTTTTGCTTTTTGCTATTTCGTGAATTGCAAATAAAATGATAGACTGGCATTTTTTATCTGCTTTTAATCCAGAAAAAGCCAGTCATTTCATAAAAAATTATTTTCTAAAGAGTGGAATTTATTTAATAATATTTACATTATACTTTTTATTTGCTTACTTTACATTTTTTATTTGTTTACATTTTTATTTTCTTTATTTGTATTTGTTTATTTGTTTTTATGAAGACTATAAATGAAAATAAAATATTACTTCAATTAAAAGTTTAGCGTGCATTGCACTGCTATTGTCATATGGGCAAAAGATTAAACATTTATTTGAAAAATATAAGCATATTTTTTTTTCATTTTTCATATAATTGATTTTTGTCGTAGGTGTAAAGTTTTTCAAAAGCCTTGGTAGTTTAAAAAATTACGTTACACAGAAAAACACTTCTCTAATGTGCATAATTATTGTTAATGGAATATGGTATGCCTTTGAAAAAAATTAAGGAATTTTTTTGAAAGAACTGCGTTGTTTAATAGTCAGTAAACATTCAAATAGTTTATATTCCAAGCATAAATTAATAAAATTATTAAAATAATAGTTTTTGAAGTAAAAAAAAAATAATATTGTTTAGATTTCCTTTTCCAAAAGTTATTTTGCGGAGTTTGGACTTTTACTGAGTCATTTGTATTTGCATTTATTTTTGCTTTTACCAAATAGTTTGATTTTCTTTTCGTTTTGAATTACACTATAATATTATGCAGCACTAATCTAAACATTGAATTTTAACAAATAAAAATACTGGAAAATAATATGTGTTATAATTACAGTATCCAAGTTTAGTTTTCTGTATCAAATCAATTCAGATAAATTTAAGAAAAAGTTACTATTAATGATATTTTCTGCAGCTAAAATCTAATGGGTGTATATGCAATAAAATTTATTCTATTGATAAAGATAAACTTAACTAACACTTTTAAAAAATCCTTATCCCCCAAAAAAATTTGAGAAATTGTTGATAAATAATATAATACTTAATACTTGCTAAATTATCTACTATCACACAAGAAAAACATAAAAAAAAAAGTATTTTTATAATATTTACTTAAAAATATCTTGATTGCATATTTATTAATCATCTGATATGAAAAAGATTATTTTGTTCGCCAATATCCATT
This sequence comes from Caerostris extrusa, assembly GCA_021605095.1. NCBI lineage: Eukaryota > Metazoa > Arthropoda > Arachnida > Araneae > Araneidae > Caerostris > Caerostris extrusa. The sequence continues at coordinate 6,327 of BPLR01007193.1, read as the reverse complement.
TTGAATTTTTTTAACTGAGCTAGTAAATGAATTTAAACTATTTGAGAGGGGGATTATCGGGGGAAACTACTAGCACTAATGTTTCCCCTTTTGCAATTAATACTTTTCAGCATTGGATGGAAGATAGAAAATTTAGCTCTTTTCAAAGAGAGAATGAGAAAATTCCATTTCAGTGATTACACGTGGACCTTTTAAAAGTCATAAACACACTAAATTACTGTTTATGGCACAATAGCCCCGACACTTCCCGAGTCCATTGTGCCTTTTGCGCGGTTAAAACAATTTCAAGGAAGATGCTTTAATTTTCCAACGACTCTCATAACGTGAGATATTATGGAAAAGGAAATCTGTGGCAGTCCCCTAAAAACACATTTCCATAAACATTTCGACTGCAGAAAATGGCCGCTTTTGTTCCTCAAGGAAACGGGGAAAATGTTTTTTGAGAACGTTAATGTGAACAAATTGCGCGAGTTGACTTAAGCTATTTGTTAATTTTATTGCTCCAAGAAAGTATTTTAAATTAGGGTGCCTTAACTGGAGCTGTAAATTTTCAAGGAGGAAATAAATATTAAAATGCGTCATTTTCCTGTCTTGCTTGGAAGTGATTATTGGCAATGCAAAGGGGAAATTACCGAAGTGCCCTGAAGCAGTTTTCGTTAAGATGATGAAGAAAGAAAATCCCTCAATTAGATTTCGAATGATGTATTGAGGGTTCGCCGTTTTAATTAGCAATTTGTTCCTTTTAAGAATGTCAGATTAAACCCTATAAGTGATAGCAGATAATATTTTATTGCTTTTTAAATTACATTTATCGATTGTAAAAGTATGCCTTTTAAATTGATAGCAAAAAAAAAAAAGCAAATTAACTAAAAAGAAATAAATATAGAAATATATAAAATCTATCAAAAAAAAAAAAATTTTGTTGAAATACAGGGACATATTTTTCTGAATATTTTCATATTTAACTGTCTAGTATCTATATCATATTATTAAAAAAATTTTAATGTAGTACTTAAGTAAGCACGTTATAATTTTTTATTTGGTGTTGATACCATGTTTCTGGTCTAATGCATTTATGAATCTGAAATGTTAATCCATAGTCTGTAAACTATATACTAATAAACAAAATAATACACAGAATCAATTCAAAGGCATAATTATAAATATCACCTGTTATTGGCTACAGCAAATTCTCTATAAGAACTTTTAAGGATTTTCTTTCATTTGATTAGAGTAGGGTATCGTTAAAATCACTCCTTTAAATCATGAAATGCTGGCTATTTAGACTTTAATATCAACGAAAATAATTGCTCGCATTACTCACCAAACGTACCCATTATTCAAAGTAGTACCTGTAGCGCATACCTCTTGCAAAATAAAACTATCTAATATCTTGTTTTACTAGTCTCTAATTAACGCCTTATAACATCGGGGGTCTAAACAATCCCGCGTAGTTTTCCAATATCAGGCACTTTGAATACAAATAATTTTTGATAAAACCGCAGAAATGTCAGGGATTCAAAGCCCCACAGGGTTCTCAAAATCTTTTTTAAAACTACCTTGTAAATTAATAAATTTTGAAGAGTTTTCTTTTTTTTTTTATTACAGTTGCCTGATGGAAATGTATTCATTTTTTCTCACAATTTGAAACGAATACCTGTAGAGCATTCACATCTTTCTCCTCACTTCTACCAGTCCAATGTAGAACTTCATGTTTTTTAAAAATAATTATTGTACTCAGCACAGAGACGGAAGTTTTCAATTTGAAGTTTCAAACCAAGTGCAATTGAGTTCCACCAATATATCTATCAGGCCACTTCATCCCAATAAGGAAGGCGTTAGATCAAAACATATTTGAATCTTATTACAAGGCGAAATCCATTTATTATTAATTGTTATTAGTTATTTTGTTTATTTATTTTGTGTGTATGCTTGTTCCAGAGTTTTATTTTTTTAGGAATGAATGCGCTACATGCATAAACCTCATCACTAGAAACCTCAACACTTAAAAATTAAATGATATTCATCAAATAAATATTTTAAAGTTGGTAATTATGATGGTCAAGACAAGCAGTCGATATTTTTTATTTCACACACAAATATAATATTTTATAATATGAATTCAATTAGTAAATGATAATAAATTTCTAGTAATTCAATTATTATTAATTTTAGATTTGCTAAGAGGAAGAAAATAACTGTTAAATAGTGTGTAATTAAATTATTGGATTTTCATTGAATATGCTACATCGGAAGTAAATATATGAAACATTTATATTTAAATTAGGAGACGGTGTGCAGAATTAATAAGAATATCTTTGGTTATAAATATTCAATTAAGATGTTTACAAATTTGCAATTTAATGATCGATAAAAAATATAATTTAAGCTATTAAATATAAACATTGTATTCTCCTCTTCAGTCTACAATGCACTGAACTACCTATCCTTTATGCAAGTTGGTATCTGTTTTAGCATTTTTATCATTGACTTTAAGATGAATGTTAACCTAAACTATTTCTTAAATTCAATCCAATTATCTATTAGATCGGGAAAATGGTGAAAATACAAGAGGCTCCTACTCACAGACTCTCAATATGCTCTATGTAAAAGCTTGTTAACCTGAGAATAATTTAACAAATGCATAATCAATCAGTAGAAATGATTACCATTCTCATCTTGGTATGCATTTCTATTGCTCAGCTTACCATGTTCAGCTTATTCCTTTTAAAGAACAAGTCAGAGATGTAAATGAAAAGAAAACCTAAAAGATCCTAAAATATTTTCGACTTATTATAGTGCTCTAATGAGGCTGTTAAGCCACATATAGCAACCAAACAAATGACGCAAATCACAGTCAAACAGATGTCACAGATGACAATCAAAGGGCCTTTGCCTATGAAATAAAATCGTCATGGTGAGGCAAGTTATGAGGTTCGTGACAACGAAGACTACAACCATGAATATTTCTAGAAACGTCTTTGTAGGTCTCGAGACTAAATTCAAAGCATTATTCATCCCCTAAAATAATTTTACTCTCAATAATAATTGAGTGCAGATGAACATGGCACATCTACAAACATGCTTCTTGATGTGCACAAGTAAGAATAGGCAGCAAAATGGGTATTAAAGCTTAATTTCTCTTCGTTAGGAGGCCTATCAGCGTCATTGACTCACTACTTTCCTGATTAATCAACGGTCTATTTGTCAATGGTAAATCAGTTTTAAAAATTCCTTTCTTACTATTGCTCTTACTCATGTTCCGTCGTCTCTTTAGGCTGAATAATATATTATTACCAATATCACTCTGACCAAGTTAAGCGAAATATGAAAGAATTTAAGCCTACTTAAACTTGTATGCAAGTATTGCTATAATGGGGGTCATTAGACAAAATTCGAAGGGAATTTATGTCCTAAAATTAGAATTTAATGCACTAACTACACTACAAAGGGAAGCTCACATGCAGTCCTCTGGAGCTGCATCTATTCATTAATTACAGTCAATAATTAATCATTTGTATATTGGGCTGAAAATTACATCGATAAAAATTGAACTTCTTTTCTGTTAAATTAATTATAATGGCATTTTTATGAAATATTTTGCTCTGATTTCAAACTTCCATTGTAATTTTTTTTGTAACGTGCAGGTATTTTCCCCTTGAGTACGCAGTTAAAACCTTTATACAGTTGTAAGGATTATTAATTTAAATCTAACTTAAAATATAGTTTTTATTGATTTTCCACTGTTTTTCTGCTTCAGAAATATTAGTATCTAGCAACAATCTGCAAACATATTTGAATTTCATTTTAACTGATAACTAAACTTTATTCTCTTGCTTAAATATCTTGGTGGAATCTCCCACTATGTTCGTCGTTCTCACAGTTGAGAATTTTGGGACAGAAATCGAGGTGTGAATTCAGAAAAGGTATTTTTAGGGACGTGTTACATTTCAGAGCATTATATTTTTACATAGTTGTGAACTTGTTCTCCATAATTCTCAGCTTTTCTATTGCCAAGGTATTCAGTTAAGATGTTTTCAAAAATCGACCATGCAATTTTTTCAACCCAATTCAAAATTTCTTCAAAGTCGTATCCTTCATAAGCCCCGTATTTGTGGGACTGCAAATATATTCCCTCTTTTATTTTAGCTTCACTGTTCCTAGAAAATTGGTTCTGTAAGCGCATGAATCTATAAAAAAAAACTTCACTTCGTTATTATGACAATCTTCTAACTCATTCTGTAATCATTTAGTATCAGTGCAATACAATAAATTGTCTTTTGAGGAGAGCATGTGTCAGAGGTTTTGTTGTTGTGGACGATGTAAAGAAATTGTATTCTCTACTCAAAGACTCTCAAGCATTTAATTTGGATGCCAACACTTCTGCCTGGTTTTTTTTTTCCTTAGTTTAGATCCCGAACTAGATCATTGAGTTCAAAAATTATGAATCCTAAGGGTTCTGCAGATGTTCCACCAAAATCGGGTCATTCAATTGTTGTATTTTCTTCAATTAAACGTTAATCTTAATCGCCAGTCACAAACTAAATCATTGAATTCAGACTAATGAATTCTATGAGGTTCTGAAGATCTATTGAAATCGGGTGTGTCCATGGAACTTAATGTTAAAAAGGACTTTTTATGGACTTAATGTTAATCTTAATCGCCAGTCACAAACTAAATCATTGAATTCAGACTAATGAATTCTATGGGGTTTACGAAGATGTTCTATTGAAATCGGTGTGTTCATGGAACTTAATGTTAGGGACTTTTTATAGACTTAATGTTAATCTTAATCGCCAGTCACAAAACTAAATCATTGAATTCAGACTAATGATTCTATGAGGTTCTGAATTGTTCTATTGAAATCGGTGTGTTCACGGAACTTAATGTTAATGGACTTTTTATGGACTTAATGTTAATCTTAGTCGCCAGTCACAAACTAAATCATTGAATTCAGACTAATGAATTCTGGGTTCTGAAGATGTTCTATTGAAATCCGGTGTGTTCATGGAACTTAATGTTAATGGACTTTTTATGGACTTAATGTTAATCTTAGTCGCCAGTCACAAACTAAATCATTGAATTCAGACTAATGAATTCTATGAGGTTCTGAAGATGTTCTATTGAAATCGGTGTGTTCATGGAACTTAATGTTAATGGACTTTTTATGGACTTAATGTTAATCTTAGTCGCCAGTCACAAACTAAATCATTGAATTCAGACTAATGAATTCTATGAGGTTCTGAAAGATGTTCTATTGAAATCGGTGTGTTCATGGAACTTAATGTTAATGGACTTTTATGGACTTAATGTTAATCTTAGTCGCACAGTCACAAACTAAATCATTGAATTCAGACTAATGAATTCGATGAGGTTCAAAAGATGTTCTATTGAAATCGGTGTGTTCATGGAACTTAATGTTAATGGACTTTTGCGATCTGGACTTAATGAGTTCAAGATGTAGAAAAAGATATGATTTAGAATAAAATCAGTAGATTTTAAAAAAGCATTAACAATTAAAAATCAAAGACAGGCTGAAAAAGCATGAAGTTTGACTACACACCTATATATATCTACTACATTTTGAGAACTATTATTATATTCAAAGTAAAATTCATATTCTTATTAACAAATTAAATACTTAGAAAACAAAAAAACTAATTAGTGTTATAAATTAATTAAATAATTAGAAGTAAAGCAAAAGCAGAATATATAAAAATAAAAAGTAATTTTAAACATATATATAAAGTAATATGCTTTTAAGGAACTCACAATATTAAACAAAATATAATAATTAAAGAGAATGTTATGAAATACACTTTCGATGTCCATAAATTAAGGATAATGAAGTTCAGGCAAAGAAAGAGACAGAAGCAAAACAAATTTGACTTATTTGTAAAGTCTATTTATTAAACAAAAGGTAAAGAGCAAAAAAAGATGCTATATGTTTGACATAATTAATAAAAATTGCGATTTTTTACTCCCTGGAGCAAATTTCAAAAAAGAACCTATTTACAAAAAAACAGTATAACATGGTTAGTATGATGGTTAATATGGAGTATGTCTCCCGGACGATGCAATACAGGCCTTACAACGCCTAGGCATGCTGAGTATCAAATTATCAATCTGATCTTGGGGAATATTACACCACTCATCAAGCAATGCCCTCCGAAGTTCCGGTTGACAGGTGGGAGGGGGGTTGACGGGCTGCAATTCGTCGGCCAAGCATATCCACACATGCTCTATTGGATTCAAGTCCGGTGAGTATGCTGGCCAATCCATACGGGTGATATCCTCCAATTGAAGGCATTCGTCTACAATGTTTGC